>PVKA01004197.1:80175-101647 GCA_004027165.1 Ctenomys sociabilis | reverse complement strand
AAAATCAATTGAGTCAGATAAGGCAAAGTGAATGGCATATGCTGCAGGATACTAATCAGCTTTTCTTCTGGATGGTTAACAACCTAAGATCACAAGTCAGAGTTGGAGAAATAGAAGAGCCACAAGGCCAGCCAACATTTTGGCCCTAGCCTTTCAAGGTCAGCGAAGACTCAGGACATAGGAGAACCTGTACTGCAACGTCATGAACCTCAGTTGAGCTCCAAATTTTCTGAACCTGTGATTATGGAGCCACAGAGGAAAGAGACTGAAGTTCTAAAGTGTGCCTGGGGAGAGTCACATGAAGAGAAAACTTTCTCTCAAGCTCTCACAGAGAGCAAACTGGTCAAGCATTGGCCATGACTCATCCACATGGATGACACAGACAAAGGAATTACAGAATAATATACAGGACTACAAGATAAACCCTGAGAGGACTTCACTGACCACATAGGAAATATAAAGTTCATGTGTTGGTATATAAGTCTTGATCTATCTAGGTCTTAACCATCCAGCAGAAAAGTATAAAAATGAAGTATACATCGTGGGGCCATAATATTAAGCTGAGCTGTAAATGACTGTGGTCAACAATTTCTTTGAATAACTCACTATTGTTGTAGAATGCTACTGTGTTGGATTGTGGTGTTGAGTTCAAGCACCTAAGTTAGTTGAATGTCAATGGAGTGCCCACCTTTGACAGGTGTAGACAAAGGAAGGGTTGTAAAAGAAAAAATCATGATGTGTGTGTATAGACAGTACAGTTTGGATAGATAATGCTGTGCTTCTACATAATTCTATGTGAGGCAAGATCTGCACTAATGGTGGTTGGACAGGATATTATATCGACTTCTAGTACTACGGTCATCCACTAGGTAAATAATTATTGAATTTTTGATGTAATTCAGGTATAAAAAATAAGATAAGTAAGCAGCTACACTCTTAATTCACTGATAAGAGATATCTGCTAAAATAATATCTGTAAATATAATATCATGTATGTACCTTGTACAATACCAAAACATTATGAAAGCAGTTTGCAATGTATTAATTTATCGAATCTGTATTTTTAAGGTGTCTTGAAACTGTCTGATTGACATTTGTAGTTCAATAAAATAAAAAAATTAAAATTAAAAAAAAGAACCTATTAATAAAAAAAAAAACAAGCACAAGAATGAATAGGTAAACATGAGCCTCTGAGCTAAGAGAAAACTAGGCAATTTATTCTACATATAGGCCTTTTCCACATTTGACATTTGGAAGGAATCCAAGGCACTCCTAAGCAGAATGAGGCCTGTTTTCCATCTCAAGACATATTTAATGAGGACTCATTTGTGCAAAATCTTCCCAGGTAGATACTAGGTGAAGACAATTCTTCTCCAAGAGGAGACTTCACTTTTCCTAGGACTGAGAAAATAGGCCCGAAGATGGAATTGCTGAGAAACAATTTCATAATTTGATCCTCCTCAAGCCAAACATGTGGCCAGAAGCTCCTAAGTGGTGTCATTAAAGACATCCCAAGTGTCTTACCTTGTATCTACATAGTATAAAAATAAATAAGAAATTAATATCAAGACAGCACCAATAATCTGATACTTCAATTATACTTCAATAACAATTTATTATCTCTATTTTCATGAAAAATCATGCACACACATATATATATATATCAGAGTTATTCATTAAATAAGCTCAAATTCATGAATCTTTGTGTGTCCCAAAACTGACTCACAAACGCAACAGTAGAATGTATCTACAACCTTTTGGGCAGGCCACATCGCTCAGCCTACTAATGTGCCTGCTTAGGCAGAGCACAGCACCCAATGTTCAATCCCCAGGGTGCTGTGCCAGCCCCACCCCTGGGGTGCACTGAGATGGTGATTGGGACTGGGTATGATGGTGCGCACCTGTAATCCCAGGGCTTGGGAGTCTGAAAACAGGAGAATTACTACCAGTCTGATCTACATAGTGAGACTCTGTATAATCTATAAACCCTATCCTAAATTCATTAAAAAATAATAAAAATAAAAAATAACGTATGTACAACCTGTAGATGTCATTGTAAAGACCTCCAAGAGTAGGGGAGACTGTATAATTACTTCAAATATATAAATTTCGTATTCTTGATTGTAGTTTCTGATACTCCCTTCCAATTCCATAAGGATTCCTTTTGTAGCAAATCCTAACTGCTTTCCCCAGAGCCTTGTTGCCCAAAGAGAATTTCCTACCTATTCAGGGAAGGTCTTTTGAGCTCTGGGTCCTTTTTCCTATGTGTGACAAACACGAGACTTCTTTCCTAAAGAGATTACAGGTGCATCAGTGCAGTTGTGAGTCCTTTTGAGCCTTAGGAGTGGCGATGGCCAGTGGCATATGGCACCCAACTCCTCCACTATTGCTGCCATGGAAGGCCAGGAGCAGGCAGTGAGCGAGTCAGGGATGAATTATGCTTACACAGCAAAGGCCAACTAGTTCGTCTTTCTAGTGACTTCAAAAATTCTGGAGTCATGTGAGTCCAAAGGGGACACTTGTGAGAGCAGGGTAGGAGGAGCAGTGAGAAAATAGAAGCAACAAAAATGCACTTTCAGTGTTCTTGCTGCTCATTAGACCACGACTGAGGCAGTTTTCATATGGCCTGAATAACTGATACTTTTTATAAGTAACTGAAGAGCTATAAAAATCTTCACATTTAAGAAAACAATAAACAGCTGTGGCAAATGAGCAAGAAAAATCTGAAGAGTGAGTCTGTCTGGGTGGTAGAAGGTCATGGTGCTTCATGAGGAAGTGCTGAAATGTCACTCACATTTGTTACCTCGCTGTGTGTCCCTGGCTGGTCACACTTCTGCCCCCAATTCACCCCACTCCCTTAACAAACAGAGCAAGTGCATGTCACCAAAATGCTCAGCAATTTTCTCCTGAAGATGGCATTTCTTTCTTTAAAATATTTTTGTTAAATCATTTATTTATTTACTTACTTATTTGGTACAGGGTCTCATCACACAAGTTGGACGCGTAGTGATCCCCCTGTTTTAGCCTCTCCTCACTGGAATTACAAGTGTATGTCATACACCTGGTTTTGATGCCCAGCACGTTATAGCAGGGTTCCAGGGCCAGGATGGCATGTGGTACCAGGGCCGACACAGCATGTGGTACCAGGACTGGCATGTCATGTGGTACCAGGGATTGAACCTGGGTCATTGCACTTGCCAGGCTGATGCTTAACTCCTGAGCCATCTCTCCAGCCAAGACAGCATTACTTAACCATGCATCAAGCATGGCCCATGCATCAAGCAGTGGTGCACACGAGGGAGTCCTGATCAAGAGTGAAAAAAATCTCAGGCCTGAGTTCCGCTCCCACTGTGTTCGGGCTTAGCCTCACTGAATGAGACTCCTGGGATTGGTTTGTGTGCACCCATAGGTGCTCACAACTGTTCTTCCCTTTAATGGAAAATGTCACCTGCAGGAACGGCAGCTGATAATGGGCACAACACCCCTCCCAACTTCCTCTGTGCATTGTCCGTAAGTTCAACAGTGAGGTATTTGTCAGAGGGAAGCAGTGCTGTGAAGTGACAAGGTATTGGCTTTGGCCTCTGATCCACAACTCCGATGCTCATTACTTTGATATCCTTGAGCAAGTTAACCAAGCCCTCTGCACCTTAGTTTCCATAAAAGTAAATATCACATCAAACAAAATTCTTTCTCTGGACTTAGGCTGAGGCTTCGGTGGGCTTGTTCAACAAAGATCTAGAATGACTTTGAGGGGGCATGAAACTCTTTTCCCTTATTTCTAAGTCTTGGGTAATTTTCTTAATAGTACAAAATATGTACCAGTCAGAACAAACAGAAAGTCAGTAGGGAAATGGTATCCCTAGATCCAGCTATCTGGATGATTACATTAAGTCTAAGTGGGCTAAACACTTTCAATTAAATGGCAGACTTTATCTTAATGGATACAGAGCAACACTTAACTATATATTGACTATGATAGCTAACTTTATAAGGATTTAGATGGGTTGCTTTATAAGGATTTAGATGGGTTGAAATGAATTGGATGGAAAAAGATAAGTCATCTTAGCAGTATGGGAAGACTAGAGTGGCTATAATAATTTCAAATAAAGTAGACTTCACTGCAAATAGTCTTCCTAGAGGAAAAGAGGGAATGTTCATAATTCATAACAAATCATAAATATATATGTACCTAATAACAGAGCTTCAAAATGCATGAAGTAACAATTGACAATCTGGGTTATTTTACAATTATGGACTTAAATTCCTCTCCATGGCCACTGGACAGCATTATTAATACATGCAGCCATAATTTACTCTTTTGTTTTATTCACAGTCTCACTCCGGCTCTCGAAATCCAATACGGAAGCCACTCAGGCTACCGGCCCCGCCCCAAAGGTACAGACATGTGCATGTATGTTATCCTGCTGGAGGAAGCTTTCACAGCTTAGTCTGTGGAGTGACAGCTGAGAACTGTGAGGTCTACAGCTACATCTTTTTTTCTCCTGAGCTTGTTTTATATGAATCAACTGTAGAAATACAAGTCTGTCTCCACAGTCATCCTGCCATCTGCTAGGCTTGGTAGCCATTGCCGGGGTCCTCAGAATCCTCTAGGACCCTAAGATGTTTGGAACATTGCCCAAAAGTTATTTAATCACCACATTTCATGCACCACATTGCCTAGAACAAAACTGCCACTTAAGGAGAATGTGACATATTAAAATGGGATTCAGGTAGGGCATTAAATCCTTAAAAAATGTCCAAAGCAAAAGACATTATGCTAAGGTTTTGCCATTTAGGTGAATTCTAAACAAATGTAGTCCTCACTTCTTCTTCTTATTATTATTATTATTATTTTTTTTTTTTTTTTTTTTTTTTTTTGCAGAACCAGGGATTGAACTCAGGCCCTTGTGCTTGCTTGCCAGGTAACCCCTTATTCTATGGAACCATCTCCCCAGCCCCTGAACTATCTCTCCAGCCCCATAGTCCTCATTTCTGATATCCATTAGCAATTGTTGTATGTAATTAAAGATTATATTTGAAGAAAAAAATAGTTATTTTTTTGAAAAAACTGTGAAACATCAGATTCCTTCTTAGAAATTATCCCTTCCTGGGACTGTCTAGCTACATCACAATATTCCACTCTGTGGAGCATTTGAGTAATAAGACATGAGCGACATAAGAACCTTCTCGAGGTAAATGGAGCAATGTCTCCAGAAAATCAACTTATTCTGCATTTCTATAGGTGTGATTTTAGTTTAAAAGTCTTCATATAGAGAATGACACATTTCCAAAGTTTGTAGATGTAGTACGTAGGCATCACTAACACACATTGCACTTGCAGTATTCCATTCTTTCCAACAGCATTTTCAGGGTTGAGGATGTCACAGAGATGAATCAAAGTTCAGGGACTGTGGCTGTAGGGCAGGAAACAGCCTTTAAAAGGTTTTCTTTAAAATGCATGGCTTAGGGCCAGGGAGATGGCTCAGTAGAATAAGTGCTTCCCTGGCAAGCTCAAGGGCCTGAGTTCAATCCGGGGTTCTGCCAAAAAATAATAAAAAAATGAAATGCATGACTTAAATTAACATACCTGGTCCATTCAGACATAGATGGAAACAACAAACGTTCATGGCATCAGTGGAGGCAGACAGAGAAGCCATTGCTAAGTCGTGAAGGCTTCTAGTCTTGGCAGCACCCCCAAGAGAGAACAGCCTACTACATTTCAAGTCCATTCACCTCTAGTCCCACTGATAGCTTCCATATTCTCTCCTTAAAAATACTCCTAGCACCCACTTCCCAAATAGAGGTAACAAAGCTCAGTCAGCTGCAGAAGAGTTGACCATTGGTAACAAGATAGTTTCCTGCATGGGGAACTTGTTTCCCTGGACTCTTTTTCCATGGAGAGGCCCTGTTTAAAAGGAACACAGTTGAAACTGGGCATGGTGGAGTGTACCTGTAATCCCAGCTCTTGGGAGGTTGTAAACAAGCAGATCACTATGAGTCCTATCTAGTAGTGAGACCCTGAACATCTTGTAGACCCTTCCCTAAAATACAAAGAATAAAATAAAATAAAAGGAGCACAGCTACAATACTCTTCCTTCTTTAACTGAGTGTTTTTTCTTTGCTGACCAAAAGAAAACTTGGTTTATTTTATGACTAATCTTTTCAGTGCTCTGGAAGGGCAAAAATAGGTGACAGGCATGAGGGGAAAGTACTTCCATGAACATATTTTTTTACTGGAATTTACCCTATTGCAAAGCTCTTGTGCCAGATGCCATTAGGAAATTGCAAGCAGATTCATATGTCCAAGTGCTCCTCGCTTTCCTACTCATAAATATATAGACATCGTATGGCAGAGAAAGGGAAGAGCCTGCTTCTCTCGCATGACAAACCCTTGCACACTAGACGTGTAGGCAAATGTAGATGCCGAACACTGGTTTGTGCATATGTGCACATGAATATATATTATGCTATTGCCACTCATCAATGAGATTCCAAGTAGTTACCAGAGAAAGGAGACCAAAGTCACAATCAATACGGGCTGTACTTCAGCATGTCAATCGAAAGCAGTCACAAGAAATGGGCAGGCTGCCCCCAGCAATATGAAAAGAGCAGGAACACCTAAGGATTGATTAGGGGTTGGGCCAAATTCCAGCCCTGAACTCATCACAAATTACACTAAGAGCTCCTAAGGGAATGCTCCAATTGGCATTTTTGGGCCACACATCTCATTCTTTTGATACAGACATCAGGACTGTCAGGGAGATGATGGGAGAATAAAAAGCTCAAGCAAGAAATGAATCTGAGAAGGGCTGCTTTCCCATTCCAATGCTTTCAACTTTCCTAAGACACCTATCAGCTTTTTTCAAACAAGCTAATATTATTATTCTGCTTTGTCATTCTGGTCCCTAATGAAGGGCAAAGCCAGCATCCAGAAAAACAAAGAGAACAGTAGCTGAGAATGTCAGTGGACAGGTAGGAAGGACGCTACATGGCCGAGCCTTCCAGCTGGAGCTGAAAAGAAACTCCCCAAAAGATCTATTTTAAGAGAATCTTAAGAATTTTTTTCTGTATTCTTTCAGAAACACTTATGTCTTGTCTTTCAGTAGACAGAGACATAAACTTAATCACAAGCATATTGTATGAAAGAAAAATGTATAGACCTTCTAGACCCCAAAACATAGAGCAACAGTTCCAATTTTTATTACCAGAAATAACTAGAGGAAATGAGAAGCAGGTGTGGGAAGGCTTCCCTGAGCAGTGCCAGACTTCATTTTAATTCATCTGTGTACAGCCTGCTGCCACCCCCCACCTTGCTACGGCTCATACATTCAGAGGTCGAGCTACTAAAACCAACCAGATACACTCAAATTAATTTTGTCAAGACCCCAGCCATCTATGCTTGCCAAAGGAACACTTCAGCAACTCTGGCAGCACTAAATCTCTGCAGTAGGAAATATAGTTTCTCTGTAGATGACACAAAATGTTTGGGATATGAGCTTTGGGTTTATTTCAGAATAAATCAAAAAGAATGGGAAACTGTATTTGGGTGGGTAGTGAAAACATAAAATGAGTTCTATATTTCCTGCAGTGATAGATTAAATCTTAACAGAGAATGGTGTATATGGCTTGTTAATATTAGGGATTGTTTCTGTCATGTTAATATCTGATAAATCTCCTTTGTTTGAAGATTACTGCCCGGAGAAAAGAAAAAGCAAGGTATATGAAAGGGTATATGTCTTTTCTTTCCTGCAAATAACCAACATTTGTTTCTTTCAAGTCTTTTAAGGCAGCCGTTTTGATTCTTAGAAACTTTAAATTTTGTAAGAATTAAAAAGAGATCATTAGCATCTGCTTTGAATACATACATCAGAGATTAAGGCCCATAGTAAAAGAACACAAAATGGCCAACTCATTGAACACGATTCTATCTGAAACTCCTCTTGTTGGATCAATCATCCTTTGTTAGTTTACAATCCAGCTGTAGGAAGTATCCCACAACAATTTCTGTAGAAAAAAATGAAGATCAGGAATTAGAGTTTCCACCCTGATTCTGCCTCATCTTGGTTGATAGCCTTTGACAAGGTACTTAACCTTTAAAGAACTTAATTTCCTTATCTGTGAAATAAAGCATTGAACTCAATCACAATCATAGTTACTCCCTGCTACAAAATTTTGCAATTCTAATCATGACCCTTTTGGAAGAAGCATATGTGGCTGCATGGGTATGAAACTGCTATACTTAGCCCCAAAATGATCTAAAAAGACCTTAAAGGGTTAAATGATTAGAAATAATAATAAGAGAGTCATCAGATTCCAATGAATGAATCTGCTCAGAATTCCACTCCATTTAAGGAACATCCACACAACCTATGGTTCTTAGCTATGGTAGAGTGTTAGGGGCCAGACACCAGCTACAGAATTCCCACAAAGGAAAGTCAGAATGCCAATATTAGGGCTTCAATTCACTTCCCTCCAGTGATTTCACCCTCTGGATGCCCCAAGAATGACAGCTGCCCTTTACTGAGCCTCTCACCTGGCCACAAGACAGGCAGATTTCACACCTGGAGGTGCAGAACTCATGAATGAGTGGACCTGAGTCCTTGATGAAGGGCTGAGTTTTTACATTGGCCGGGCAGATAACTGTAGAGCTGATATACTCTTCTTTCATGGTTAGGATCAGAGGTAAAGAGCTTCAGGCTACTTCCTGTGTTCTAGAGCTTACCCAGGGCTTCACCTACTGTTGGGCCTACCTTTCTGTTCTAGCTATTTGATGGTGATGTTGCAATATACCTCAGCTATCCATGGTCACCCTGACGTACACAATGGACTTCTAACTGCTATATACATGGCATGTAGGCTGCTCTCTTGGAAGAACATGTGTGCATGCTCACCTATTGTGGACTGTTGTCTAAAAGATAAGATTCCTGGGCAACTGCAAAATTGAATTGGGTTTTTACACTATAAGGTCAAGGAGATAGTTCAGTGGCATAAGCACCTGTCTGGCAAGCACAGGGCCCTGAGCTTGATCCCTAGTACTGCCCCCCCGCCACCAAAAAAAACCTGTTGATATTATAGATACCAAATTGTCTATTTCAACAGTGTCATTAAAACATCAAGTTTTGCATCATTATTAATAGGAAAATGCTTGTGTGGTATTTGCATTCATAAATGTCTTTGTATTTACATGGCAATTTACCCATGTGACTCAAAAATATATTTGTTTGGTTGAATAACTCTGTTTTGAATTATAGTCTCTCTTTCTTGTTTTAAAATAGTTGCTCTGATAATAAAAAATAGATTCAAACTTTTTGAAAACTCTGAACATTTTTACTGGACCTAATAAAAAGGCTAACATTGACTACTACAGATTTTCAAGTGGACTCATTATCTGTGTAGTAAATTATCTCTGGCTGACACATATGTAGCTGCTATAAGTTAAATTCTATTCCCTTCTCCTGTGTTCTGATTCTGAAGTCTAACCCCAATACCAAAGCATGTGACCTCGTTTGGAAATAGAGCCATTGCAGATGTAATCCATGAAGATGAAGTCATAGTGGAAGAGAGTGAGTTTCTCATCCAACATGACTGATCTTCTTATTAAAAAAAGAAACTTGACAGTGTATACACACCAAGAGAATGCCACATGGAGGTGAAGGCAGAGAGTGGTAATTTTAACAGAAACTAAAAAATGTCAAAGATTTCTGACACACCACCAGAAGCAAGGAGAAAGAAAAGAAACAGTTGCCCTCTGTGGGCCTCCCAGAGAGCCTGCCCTGTTTTTACACCTTGATCTCAGAGTTCTAGCCCCTGAAACAATGAGAGGATACACTTCTGTGTTCAAGCATCTCAGTTTCAGGAGATTTCATAATGACAGCCCTGAGCAACTAATATAATAACTAAATTTTGGGAACTTTTCTCTGGGCTTCTCTTTAAATGATCAAGAACAATAGTGTTCAACAATTTGTTCATTCTACTAACTACACACACACACACACACACACAATTATGTGGCCACACCCAAGGACACAGCTCTGTGTCTGGACAAGACCCAGTCAAGAGCAGTCCTTGGGAATGCCCCTGACCCCACGCTGTAATAGTAGACATCAACAGGGATGTGTTTTCTTACTCTCAATCTTGAATCAGTAAAAAGCAAAAAAAAAAAAAAAAAAAAAAAGCACACTTGCGTATGCACTGGTGTAGGCCCAGTCATGATTCTTTTAGAGCTGCTGCCAATAGATTTTAGTCATTCTCTGGCAAAGGTTTCTCTTCAACCACAAACACTGCATAGCTGCTGAGTGAGTCATCACCTTGAGTAATCTAATTCCTTGACCAGTACACGCCTGCCACATACAACAGCATACGTTGTTGTTAGCTATGTATTTTGTTTTGTTCTGTTCTGTGGGTCTTCCTTAATACTTTCTTAAGGGTAGGGTTAAAGATTTACTACGCATCCTCAGAGGACAAATCTCACTTGCTCAGCAGTGTGTGAACTGGCTAGTCACCAAGAACCAAAATGGTAAGTGTTATTACGCTTTCTCATGCCTCTAGCTCAGCTTGATGTCTCCTTATTACTAAAGAAAAGAAAAAAACAGTAAAAGCAGAATTCTTTTGCTATGGAATCCAGGGGAAAATAAAAATAAAATGATGTTTTCAGGAAAGATAAGAGTAAACTAGAACACACTAATGGCCAAATTCCAACTCTAACTCCATGCATATCACCAGATGTTTTCAATGTATTTAGGAAGAATACAATAAAACCACTGCCCAAAGGTTCTTTCTATCAATAAGGACCAAGGCAAATAGACCTCTGAGCTTGTTTTCTGCATGGATCTGTGCGTGAGTATTGGAGAAGGGTGTGTGTAGCTAACATATATCTTCCTTATTGTCGTATTATAGCCAGAAGTCTTCTTTTATTCTTTAGCACTGGCAGATGAAAGTATTTGGAATATTTTTAACACTTCCTTTTAGGGACAATTTTTTTTTGCAGGGGGGACAATTTTGACAATGTTTGGTCAGCTCTTTTTGAGTGGCTTTTTCTTTCTTCTGCATTTATTTGTTCTTAACTTTTTATTGTTTCATAATAAAAATATGAAATGGATACAATTACAGAAATACAAATAGGTTAGATGTTATTTAAACTCATTTCAACTGTACTGCCCAGTCCTCCAACCTCACTGAATATGGAAAGAAAAGAGAGACTATAAGTTGATATTGTAAGTGGGAGGGCTTTCACACAAGCTGAAGAGTGGCTATTTAGTAGCATTACTGGGAATTTATATGTACACAGCAATACACAATTCCCACAAAATTGATTTCACCCTCAAAACAGCTCTGAGAAGCAGACACACTACAACTGTGGAAAGAGACATCCCTAGGCTTCGTGGGAGATGGTGAGGCTCAAGGTCTTCTTCTCCACCCTAATGAGGAAGCCAGCCCCACACAAGACGGTCAGCTATCTTCCACAGAGCATGACAGGATGCTGTCATCAAGTCACCCCCAAACTCTCTCTGCTCTCAGACAGCAAAGTCAACTAAGCCTCTTATTAGCTCAGGTGCAAGTAATGATCATTCTGCAAATGATGAGCAAGGGTAGTCAAAGACAGTTCATAAACCATAAATTGCGATACATAATACGAAGGCATTTTTCAGAGACTATATTGTAATGGTACAAAAAGATTCCAAGTAGCCAAAGCAATCTTGAGAAAGCAAAACAAAGGGAAAGCAATATATTGCCTGATTTCAAATTATATTAACAAGCTACATGAATCAAAATAATATGGGTCTAACATACACACACACACACACATTTACACACAAGACACATATACCAATGAACAAACTATATACATTCACCTAATCTTCAACAAGTCCACTTAGAAGACACAATGGTGAGAGGACAGAATTTTCAATGAGTGGGCCGGCCAAATAGCTCATCAGATTAAAGCGTCTGCAAGCAGGTGTAGGGGCTAGGGGTTCGATCCCCAGGCCCGCCATGCCAGCCCTGCTCCTGGGGTGCACTGAGATGGCAATGGAGACTGGATGTGGTGGTGTGCACCTGTAATTTTCAGCTCTTGGGAGGCTGAAAACAGGTAGATCACTATAAGTCAAATTTAATAGTGAGACTCTGAAAATCCTATAAACTCTTCCCTAAAATACAGAAGAAAAGAAAAAGAATTTTCAGTGAGAAATGTTGATAAATGCATATCCACATGCAAAGGAATGAAATTAGACTCTTAAACCCTATACAGAAATCAACTCAAAAGGGATTAAAGACCCAAACATAACATGTGAAACATAAAAGCACCGAATAGTTATTCGACATTGCCCTTGGCAATGATGCTGTTTTATCATACCAAAAGCTTACACAACAAAAACAGATATAAATAAGCAGAACCTCATCAAGTTACAAAGCTTCTGCACAACAAAGAAAACATGCAACAAAATGAAAACGTGAGGCTAGTGAGATAGCTCAGGGGTCTAAAGCACCTGTTTAGGCAAGCTAAGGCAAATGCAGGGACCTCAGTTCGATCCCTGGCACTATATGCCACCAGCCCTGAGGACCAGGCTAAGCTGGCCACAAGGAAAAAAAAAAAAAGGCAACCTGTGGACTAGGAGAAAATATTTGCAAACCATACATTCAATAAATGGATAATATCCAAACTTTATTTAAAAATTCACACAACTCAATACCATAAAGTCAAATAACCAAATTAAAAATGGGCTCTGTACTTTAATAAAAACTGTTCCATGGAAGACATAAAATTGGACAATGGGGGAAAAATTGGACAATGGCTATATGAAAAAATGTTCAGTACCATTCATCGTTAATAAAATAGACATCAAAACCACAATGAACTCTAAACTGTCAGGATAGTTATTATCAAAAAGATAACATGGTTGGCAAGATAGCTCAGTGGACTAAAGCACCTGCTCAGGCAAGCTAAGGCAAGCTCAAGGACTGTGGTTCTATCCCTGGCACCACATGCTGCACCAGCCCCCACACCCACAGCGGGCTGAGCTGGCCAGAGTCCAGGCGTAGTGGTGCCCACCTGTGATCCCAGCACTGGGGAGGCTGAAAGCAGAAGGATCACCACAAGTCTGAGCTGCATAGTGAGACCCTGCAACAACCAAATATATTTTTAAAAAGTTAACAAAAAAATGTTGGCCAAATTATGGAGAAGAGAGAAATTTTGTGTATTCTTAGTGAAGGTATAAATTGATATAGCAATTATAAAAGACAATATGGATTTCCCTCAAAAAATAGAACTATCATATGATCCAGTTTTTGAGTTTATATCCGAAGGAATTCCTCTTCTGGGCATATTTCAAAAGCAATGCCTGTTGAAGCAGTTCAGCAACACAAGCACCTGCCTGGCAAATGCAAGGTCCTGAGTCCAATACACAGTACCAGAAAAAAAAAAGAAATATCTGTTAATCGTGGTGTTTAGAGTTCATGAGTGGAAAAAAAAGATGGTGGAGTAGGGTGAGGCAAATGGCAGACATTTGTTGAGCTTGAGCAGAACTCTGAGTTTGAATCAAAGTGACACATACAAAAAAACCTGTGTGTATAGTTGTACAATGAAATATTGTTCAGCTCTTAAAAAAGAGATAATGCCATTTATGACACCAAGCATTAACCAGGATGATGTTACAGTAGGTGAAATAAGCCACACACAGAAACCCCACTTACATGTAAAACCTAAGGAAAAATCAAATAGTGGACACAGAAAGTAGAAGAGTGGTTAGGAGAGGACAGAGGGACAGGGGAAGAAATAGGGAAACATACAAAAGGGTACAAATCTGTAGTCATGTAGGAAAAATATTTTCAGAGATCTAATGTATAAAATGAGATCTATAGTTAATACTATTGTTTTAAACCAGACTTGGTAGTACACACCTCTAATCCCAGAACTCAGGAGATTTAGACAGGAGGATTGCTATAAGTTAGAGACCAGCCTGAAGGATACAAAAGTGAGCATAAGCTAGCCTGAAGTGTGAGACCTTGTCTCAAATAATAATAATAATAATAATAATAATAATATTGTGTTATATATGGGAAATTTGCTAACAGAACAGATTTTAGATGTTCTTACCATGAGCATAACTACTAAAGTGACATCTGTGTAGATTTCCTTGACTACAATAACTTTTTTTTTTTTTTTTTTTTTTGCTGCACCAGGGATTGAATTCAGGACCCTGCACTTGGAGCTTATTCTACTGAGCCAGCTCCCCAGCCCTTGGCTACAGTAATTATTTCACTCTGATCACTGAAATATTTTGTTGGACACTTTAAGTATATAATAAAAAAGAATCTTTACCCTAGGGTGAGTAAAGACACCCTTCCTGTTTGATCTCAGCCAAGTGTCTTAGTATTCAGTGTCTGGAGGCTTAGTTTCCTTATCAATCAAGACATTCCCAGATCCTTGCCCACAAGATTATTTCAGGAGGAAAGAAGATAACTCATGCCAAGCACTTAGCTCTGGCCAGTGCATGGACATAGCAAATCCCCAACAAATCTTGGCTATCATCAGCAGAGCCACCCATGTTGCATCCGAGCCTTTTACCAGCATGAATGAAAGCAGACGACTAAAGTCCCAAGGATTAGAGAGACTCCATGTTATAATCCAGTCCAGGCTCTTTGCTCCAATGGTGGTTTCAGCTCTCTGACCTGACAAAAGACATTTTTGGAAGACTTGTATTTTATGCTTGTATTTTGTTTTGCAGTGTTAACATTGAAGCTCCCCAGCAAACATTCAGCCATTGCAAATGGATCACACTCCTTTTATTCTTACACTCGGCCTGTAGGATTGACTGAAAACTAATTCCACCCCCCATGAGCTGATACCCACAGAACAAACTGACCCACTCTGTGCTCTCTCTCCTCAGTGCAACAGTGGTACTTCAAAAGATACCCAGCAGTTACAGAACCAAGTTTTGTGAAATCATTTCACGTACTAACCAGGGAAAGCCAACTCAAGTCATCAGCAAGAAAAGAAATGTAAAAGCCAGTGAAGTGCCTTATAAACCCTCAGTACCTATGACAGCTGGGATGAAAGAGAAGTACCATGGCATCTTCCTGATTGCATTGGTGTCTGATCACAGCTTTGCAGACTGTTTTAACAGAGCGACGAGGAGAAACACCAGCTCAAACTAATCTCCAAATCTCCCCAGTCACTGGCTCTGTACACTTCCTACTTCCCAATTTCATCAGGTTACAACATATTTCTGTAACTTAGATCATCTGAATATATAGAATTTTACATACTGCCTAAGGGCCAGGTAAGTTACACCTATCAGCACTCACACAAAGGAAGTGCTTTATTTGTTTCCAGGTATGGTTGCAGCATCCAAGTTGCAACATGCGACTGACTGGCTATCCTTTTTTTGGCGGTACCAGATCAAACTCAGGACCTTGCACTTGCCAGGTAGGCCCTTATGTTCCTGAGCTATCTTCCTGGCCCCAATGACTTGCTATCCTGCATAGGGACTCCATTCATTCAGAAAACATTTATTAAAGGGCTTCTTACAGGCATTTTATGGAGTGGAGCGGGTGACACTGCAAACTCTTACTCATATGTAGTAAATACTGAGGACCAACTCTTCTACAAGTGCTGAGAACAAACATGCATTAAGCCTGCCTTTGCCCTCCAATGTGTAGACAAGGGAAGGGTGTGTACATGCATATAAGGAATTACAACACAATGTGAAGGTGCCAGCAGCCATCTGTCTCATGCTCCTGACGGTGTGAACAGAGGTGGTGGTGAAGCCGGAGCCCTTCCTGGAGAAGACCACAGCAGGACTCCAGCACCTGAGCGGAGCTCCTTCCCTTCCCAGGTGGGAATCCAGCCCAAGGAATTTTCCATACTCCCACAGGCTGTTTGTTTGTTGTTAGTTAGTTTGTTTGCTTTTCATAAAAACCATAGAGTTTTCTGTGGCTCTAGAAGAAAGGCCTTTCCATCAGGCCTTTGGCTCTTAACACTCTCATCTTGGTTTTTTTTTGCTCTTTTTGTTTCTGTTTCTTCATTTCTCCCCTGCTGCTGGTATCTGTCACCCTCCTCTGTGGCTATTTTACTGGTGCCCCATAAGCATTCTGAGGCCCTTCAAATGATGTCTTGTAAGTTGCCACTTCTCTTGAAAATATTAAAGCACTTCTATTGTAGATTCTCTAATTCTGCTATATATTCTAATACTTTAAGAATGTGAGGGGCTGGGGAGATGGCTCAGTGGAATAAGCACTTCCCTAGCAAGTGCAAGGGCCTGAGTTCAATTCCTGGTCCCACCAAAAAAAAAAAAAAAAGAATTTGACACTATCAAATTCACATTAATTGAGAGCAAAATGTTTAGATAAAATCTACTGTAAAGCTATTAAACAGCAGCCTAAAAACAACCAATACAAGATTTTACCTCTAAATCCAGAATCTGACGCAAAGCATTAAGAGGAAGAAAATCAGGGCTGCAGAGATACCTCAGGGACCT
Source organism: Ctenomys sociabilis (assembly GCA_004027165.1). NCBI lineage: Eukaryota > Metazoa > Chordata > Mammalia > Rodentia > Ctenomyidae > Ctenomys > Ctenomys sociabilis. The sequence goes on along the minus strand of PVKA01004197.1, from coordinate 85,172 downwards.
AAGTGCCTGCCTGGTAAGCTCAAGGACCCATGTTTGAGCAGTATCACATGCTCTGCCAAACCAGGAATCCATCATGCCAGCCGTCAAACCTTGGTGTGGTGGCGCACACCTGTAATCTCAGTGCAGAGGAGGCTGGAGACCAGGAGGATCATATGAGTCCGAGATGCATAGCAAGACCCCATACCAAATAAATAAAACATTTTTTAAAAAAGAAGAGAAAGTTATACAGCTGTGAGTATTCCCCATCTCTGAATGACCATGTTTTTTTGTTTTGTTTTGTTTTTATGTATTTGGTACAGGATCTCACTACACAGCTAGGACTTGTACTGATCCTCCTGTCACAGCCTTCACAGTGCTGGGATTACACGCATCTGTCACCATGTCCTGTCCTGGTGACTTGATCAGTGTGCCCTGGGTAGGGCTGGCATGGCATGTGGTGCTGGAGATCAAGCCCCATTCCCTGCACTTGTTTAAGCATGTGCTTTATCTGCTGAGCTATCTCACTGGCCGTAATGCCCATGTTTTTTGAAAAATAAAGGAATTGGAGTTGAAGGGCTGAGGTGAGCCACCTGTGTTCAGCATGTGTTGTGACGCATCTCGTGGGGCTGTAGCTTTGGGATACCTCATCTCTAGCTGTGAAAAGAGTGTCACTGTGGCCTTCATCACAGTTCTTGAATGCAGAATAACAGTGTTCCTTATTTGTTCATCCTGGTGTAACCTCTTTTTTGAAGGCCTCCATATCTGCAGTCTCAGTTTGAATCGTGGATCTTAGTAAACTAATCAGAAAGAGACCAAGGCACGCAGGAGATTGAGCTGTGCTGCTGTGGTACTGATGTGCGGATTCCCTGACCTGTGGCCCCAAACCGGGCAGTCAGGAGCCCTCCCCTGTGCCAGGCTGGCTGGAGACACAGCTGGGTTCTGAGATCTCCAGCACCTGTGTAAACTGTGGAACCCAACAGACTGCAGGTGACCCCTGGCTAACATGGCTTTGGTCTTCAGTTTCCTCCCTGTGAAATGGGAAATAGTGGACGGTGTCTCGTGGGGTCCTCAGCGTGGTTGAGTTAGTGTTCAGAGAGTCCTTACAGCTCTATCTGGCAGGTAGTTAGTCTTTGTGTGTATATTTACTAATATGATCCCTGAGACTCCAGGGAAAATCTAGTCAATGGACAATGGTCTTTAGCAGGATATAAACCCTGCAACACCAGCACTTAATAAACTCATGATCCAGATCCTGAAGACAGGTTTTTTAAAAAAGATTCCTTTTATCATAAAACTGTACTGTTATTGACAAATACAACAGAGGTAAACACACAATGCGAGGAGACACTGCTGAGCCATCTCAAGGCAATAAATAAATAAATAAATGGAATTGACCCAAGAGAAATAAGACTGTGACATCACCCTGGTGATACACTTCTTCGAGGACTTGGGTGTAGCTGAGCTTCAGAAAATGGCCCCTTCGAGACAGTCTTTCTCCCCTGATTCCCTGGTTCAGAGAAACCCACAGTTCACCGAGGCAGTTTGCTCAACTCTAATTAGGAACCTGATTGCTGGTTGGCCTTGCACAAAGGACTTTTAATTAGGGCTGAGAATGCTTAGAAAAATCCACTTGGCAAGTCGACTCCCTCCCTCTATCTCTTTTTTAACATCTTGCCAAGATCATAAGGAAAGGGAGAGCTTAATTACAGTTGGTGTATATATCTTTAAGAAAAAAAATACATTAAGTGCTTTAAAATAGGCTCTCTTGGCTCTGTGATCACAAGGATTTTACTCACTTCTTATCCCTGATTGGTCTCATTCTCAGTTACAGATGAATCAGACACATTTTGAGCAGCTTTAAGATTTGCTTTTCATCCGAAGCCAAGTAGGCAAATGGCAGTGAATTCACAAGCTTTTCCAAATGATCTCATGGGTTTCTCTGGCTCCCCTTTGGAGGCCATTTGTGCTATTATCTTAGATACTCCTGACCTGCTGGCGTCTAAGGAGAGGCCACAGTGTGGGACAGTGCAAATCCACTTTCTAGAAGTCAAGACTGAGTCCCTTGATATGTGCCCCTGAAAGCTGTGTATCAAAAAAAAGGGAGAAAAAAAAAAAAAACCAGAACACATGCAAGAGCTCTGGCCATGAAGGTGAGCCTGGAGGAGGCTGCAGGTAGGAGAAAATCTCCGAGATGGATGCCCCTCCTCAGGCATTCATGAAGGGGCCTCATTTCTCTAGGTATTGGTCACCCCCTCATTAAGCTAGCCTGACAAGTGACCCAAGCCATCAGTCCACTCGAACCTGGCCCCGGCAGCCAGTTATGTTTTAATTATTGATATGAAATGTCTGATAGTACACGGAAGAGCTGACCCCTGTATAATGTGTGCTCAGGGCTGAGATGCTTCAACCAAATGCTGAAATGCAGCAGATTTTTCTGAGTGAAGTTGTGCTTTCTGTGGCTCTTTTGGTCTCTCTTTTTTCCCTTGGGTCTTTGTGCCTGAAAGCTAAGGATTCCTTTCATCTAATCTCAGGAACCTGAAGCACTGCTATTGAATTGCATTTTTTTTTCACTTACTATTTATGTTTGATGCAAAAATAAGAAACTGGGTAGAACCAGAAGATGCTGTCACTTACTTCAGAAAGGGATATGTCGATCATTCTTGAGCCCCATCCAGCTCTTTCACACTTTTAAAACGTGATGCTTCTGTGCAGACTCTTGAGTTTGGCTCTGTGGAAATATCTTAAAATTCAGTCACATCTCTCCCCAGGGAGCTCAAGCAGCTTTTGGTCAACAGAGATTTTAAAGTTTCCTGCTTCTTGACTTATGGCAACTGTGAAGGGAGAAGGATCCAGGCTGCGTTGAAATTGCTCCCACAACCTGAAACAATCTAACATCAACACAATGCTGTCCTCTGCACACAACTTTCTAAGGTCACTCTGGTTCTATGATAGCAGCTGCAGCAAATACACTGAGCTATTTCATGCTAAATGTCATTGAGCTAAAAACCCCTTAACAGCAAAGAAAATATTGGGAGCAAAACAGCTTTCTAATCCAAGCCAGGTGAAATTCCAAGTACTTGAATGATTTATTATAACATATGCACGCTTCTTTTTTTTTCTTTTACATTGTTTTTACCCTGTCTCAAGTAAGATCAGACAACTCCTTATCATTGCTATGTTCTTCACGCTATTAAAAATAATCAGGTTTATAAATTACCTTCTTTCCCAACAGCCAAGCATGCCCCCCAGAATTTAGCACCAGTCTGCTCTTGAGTGGCTGGAGAGGGAAATATCATTATCCTTGTTTTACAGATGGAGGGACCTGAAGGCCAGAGACTGTTTTGCCTAAAGGTGAAAGTGTTGTTTTAATCCTATACTTTTATTTTTATCTCTTTAAATTTCTTCCTGAGGGTGGTAATGAGCTTGGAGGATTCATCACGACTAAACTCTGTCTGAAGACTTGTTTATAAAATTATTTCAATAAAATCCACAATCAGATCGGCTGGGGTGGGTCTTCAAGCCGAGCAGCTTCCCTAATGAGCACACTCATCAGAGCACAGAGCCTCGTTACAGGCCGGCTTCTCCCACACTTCGTCAAGGCGGGTGGTGAGGCTGGTAGAGGTGAATTACTAATAAAGACCAAAGCTCCAGGAGCCTTCGTACTAGAATCTGGCTCCTTTCTCATTTGTTTAATTATTTAACAAGTGAGGTTGAAAAATGTTTGTGCAGCAGTTAGTAATGTGACTTCAGAGAGCGGTGGACAGCTTTGGCACACCTCTCTTCTTAGCTCCAGAGGCTACTTGAACTTGACTTTCCATGTCTAAGGTGTTCTGTCCTGATTTCTCTTTCTTGTGGTTGTGCTGTTTCTGCCCTCGGATTGCTTCCCGGCTCCTTGCTTCAACTCACGCACTCAGGTACCCTGTGGGACGCAGTACGGGGGTTATCGGATGAGACCAAAATGCAGCCACTGTGCAGCTGAGCTGTCAAAAGGCACTGCCACTCAAAAATGGTCAAGTGCTTCTCAAGATCCACCAATACACATTCCTGTGTGTAGACGCACGCACTCATGCACGCACACCCCACTCTAGGTGGGCTCAGCTGCCCCTGTGCCACCATGGACTGCCTTGCTTAACAGAAGCAACCAGTTAAGACCCACCATGCACTTTGCACTTCCTGTGTGAAAGTTACACTTGATATAGAGGGAAAGAGATAAAGCTCCATTCTATTTTTGTTATTTTTTTAGAAACATTTACAGTGTTCAGATAATATTTCTGATTTGTTAATGATAAGGTTATGCATGCTAAGAACTGAGGGGTGGGGCGGGCAGAAAAACAACAAAGAAAGAGAAATTACTTTCCATGTAATTTCTAGATCCATACTTAGATTACCCAAATAGTAAATGTTAACACTTGGCTCTTCTAATCACAGAAGGAACTTTTAAATTTTGAGGGTTCATATGTGTATACATTTTAAATCCTACTTTTCTCTTTATCATCATTGCCTGAGCATTTTCCCATTAAGTAGCCTGCAAAAATACAGTTTTTATCAACGGCATGAATCCCCTTGTATGATGTTATTATAAAGAATTCTTCAGAGGCCAGGGAGATGGCTTAGTGGAATAAGTGCTTCCCTGGCAAGCACAAGAGCCTGAGTTCAATCCCTGGTTCCAAAAAAAAAAAAAGAATTCTTCAGCTCATCTCCCTTCACCCTCATCTCCATTTCTGGAGAAACAGATTCACAAATGAAACCACTGAATCAAAGTCTTCAACATTTTAAAAATTCTGTTTCCAGTTTGTTTTTTAAAAGCATTGCACCAGGGCTGGGGAGATAGCTCAGTAGAATAAGCACTTGCCTTGCAAGTGCCGGGTCCTGAGTTCAATCCCCAGTACTGCAAAAAAAAAAAAAAAAAAAAAAAAAAAAAAAAAAAAAAAAAAAAAAAAAAAAAAAAAAAAAAAAAAAAAAAAAAAAAAAAAAAAAAAAAAAAAAAAAAAAAAAAAAAAAAAAAAAAAAAAAAAAAA
>PVKA01004197.1:20072-80075 GCA_004027165.1 Ctenomys sociabilis | reverse complement strand
GGGGGCCAGGGTGATGGTTCAGTGGAATAAGTGCTTCCCTGGCAAGTGCAAGGGCCTGAGTTCAATCCCCAGTTCCACAAAATAAATCAATAAATAAAATAAAAAATAAAAAATAAACTGCCAAGGGCCTGAGTTCAATCCCTCATTCTGCCAAAAATAAAAAAATAAAAGCATTGTTCTGATTTATACCCCGATAGCTATTTATGACAATATCCATTAAACTGAATCTTTCCTGTATTAAATTTTTAAAAAATCAAATCAATTTGATAGGTTGATAAATGCCATCTTATTGGTATTAATTTGTATTTCCATCATAACTATTTTAACAGCCTCATTGAGGTACAATTTATATACTGTACATACTGTAAAATCACCCAATTTCAGAGCACAATTCAAAGGTCTTTTATATACATTTTTAGAGTTCTACCACCACTACCAATTTTGTTTGTTTGTTTTTAAATACCACAACATTTTTATCCATTCCTGTTGATGGACATTTGAGTCACCAAGATTTAGCTATGACAAGCATTGCTGCTATAAACACGGATGCACATCTATGGCTGTGGTATGATGCTTTCAGTTCATTTGGAAAAACACCCAGGAGGGGAACACCTAGGTGTTATGGGACTTCTTATCCTAGCTTTGCGAGGAGCCTCCACACTGATTCCATAGTGGTTGTACCAGTCTACACTCCCACCGACTGCAGAGAAGGCTTCCTTTTCCCCCCACAGCCCCACCAGTCGTTATTGACTCTTTGTGTGTGTGTGTGGGGGGGGTACCGGGGATTGAACTCAGGCCTTTGTGCTTGTCAGGAAAGCACTTATTCTACTGAACTGTCTCCCCGGCCCCCATCATAATTTTAGAACAGTTTCCACGATTTCAAAAAGTTCCCTTTAGCCTATTTGTAGTTAACCTTCACTCCCTAATCCTATCTGTAGGCAACCTCTCCGATCTATCACTATACATTTTTTCTGCATATTTCGTAGAAATGAATTAATATATAGCATTTTATATCTAGCTTTCTTATTTAGTATAATGTTTTTGAGATTTATCCATGTTTTAGCATGTTACAAACCTATGTATCTATATTTAATCATTTATATTGTTGAGCAGTATTTTTTTTAACAATATTTTTTAAGCATGGTTGTATTCATTTGTCTTCTTAACAGATGAGCAACATTAGGATTGTTTTGAGTTTGGGGTCATAATATATTACTCTTTTTTTTTTTTTTGGTGGAACCAGGGATCGAACTCAGGCCCTTGCGCTTGCCAGGCAAGCGCTTATTCTACTGAGCCATCTCCCCGGCCCAATACATTACATTTTCACATGCATCTTCTGTGGGTATATATTTTCATTATTCTTATAAGATTCCTAAGGAGTGGAATTGCTGGATCCTATGGTTTTTTAAAATGTTCATTAATTGCCGAATAGATAACAAAATCTGGTAGATTTAAAACTTCACTTACATCCCAACCCTTAAAAGTGATCTTGATGAATTGTTATAATCTTTGTTTTTGTTGTTTTGTTTTGTTTTTGTATTTTAGGGAAAAGTCTACAGGGTGTTCAGGGTCTCACTCCTAGATCGGACTTGCAGTGCTCCTCCTATTTACAGCCTCCCAAGTGCTGGGACTCAGGCACACACCCCCACACCATCTCAATCACGATCTCAGTGTGCCCTGGGGGCTGGGCTGGCAGGACAGGCTGGGGGATTGAACCCCGGGCCCTGTGCCTGCTTTAATCCGCTGAGCTGTTTGGCTAGCCCATAATCTTTGCAGTAGATGAAAAATGTTATAAAAAGACGAAGTTATTTCCCTAGGGCTAAATTTTATTATTTGTTTTAAAAAATAAAAAATAAAACTTCATCATGTTTTCCAAAATTTTGAAGAAATCTTCAGTAAACTATCTAGACATGGGATAACTTTTTAGAAAGGAGATTTTTTTATGCTTTTGTCAATTCCTTTCAAAGACAGTCTTTTCATATGCATAATTTATTTAATCCATTTTAGCATTCTCCACTAGAAAACTGTCAACTCTGTTAACATTTTCAAATCTTCAACAAGATACTGTCTCAATCAATTACTCTTTTCTGTAATATCCTCATAACCCCTATCTCATTTTCTTACTTTTTAACCCCTTTCTCATTTTCATTGTACATTTGCTTTCTCTTTTCTTGAACCTGACTGATAAAAGCTATTTCCTTTCCAATTTTAAAACACTTGAATTTATCAAGTATTTTAAAAGTAATATTTATGTTTTACTTTCTAATTTGTAAATTGTAGATTTATCTCTGTGCTTACTTGGATTTACATTATTCTTCTATTTCTTATTTTTAGTTATATGCTCCAGTCATATATTTATTTACATTATCTCTATTTTACTAATGAGAGCATGCGAGGGCTTCCAGCGTCTTTGTATGGAGCTGGCTATATTTCATGAATGTGATACATAATATTCTGACTTTTATTATTTTCAAAAATGGTTAAAATAGGGACCAGGGAGATGGCTCAGTAGAATAAGCGTTTTCCTAGCAAGTGCAAGGGCTTGAGTTTAATCCTCAGTTCTGCCAAAAATTTAAAAAAATGGTTACAGTTATAATTTTTATTTTTTTATACTCTTTATTTTTTGATGCAAATAAACATTTTTGTTTATCACTAAAAACATGTGATTAAATTTTTAACTTTTTGGTTTAAACTTTTGTGATTTAGTTCTAGTTTTGCTGCAGTTTAGCCAAAAGCTTTGTGACTTGATATTTGTTGTGCTAAAGGTTTTAAATTATACTTTAAGAAAGGCTTATTCTTCTTGTTAGGAAATAAAATTCAGGATTTTCATATTAATCAACTTTAATAATTATAGTCTTCCAAACTTCGGTGACTTTTTAATTTTATTGATTGTCAAAATCTGGTGCTTAGGTTTATCATAACAATTGCTTTTATATGAATTTCTCCTTTTGTGTCAGTTTTTATTTTTTTATATTTAATCCTGTACACTAATCATACCTAATTTTACAGTACTATACTTAGAATTAATGCAGAACCTCATGTATATTAGACAAACACTACACCACTGAGATATCGCCGTCTTTTTTACATTTTGAGAGGGGGACTCTTTAAGCTGCTCAGACTGGCCTAGAACGTGTTTGTATTTTTTCGTTTTGTTTTAATATATTCGGTTCAGCATTTCACTACACAGATGGACTTGTAGTGATACTCCTGTTTTCAGTGCTCCCCAGTGCTGGGATTACAGGTTTATGCCACCATGCTTGGCCTCAGTTGCCAGCTCAGAGTGCCCAGGGGACAGAGCCAGCATGGCACATGATGCTGAGGATCGAGAAAATCTTTCTTTCTTTCTTGGTACCAGGGATTGAACTCAAGCCTCTGTGCCTACCAGGCAGGTGCTTGTTCTACTCAGCCATCTCCCCAGCTAGAAACTTTTGATCCTGCATTAGCTACCCAAGTAGCTGGGATTTTCAGCATGCGCCAGAATCACATGATTTTATCATCATAAAAATCTTCTTTTGTACCTTTTATCAACATAAAATGCCAAAAATGCCTTCTTTTTCCAAGTATTGCTTTATGATGCATTCTGTTTTAGCAATCCTTACTGCTATTTTTTTTTAATGTTAATTTTTTGGTGGTACCAGGGATCAATCTCAGGACTTTGCACTTGCCAGGTAAGCACTTATTCCACTGAGCTATCTCCCCAGCCCCCTTACAATTTTTTTTTCTTTATCCGCATTTGCTTGAAAGATATTTGTCCATCATTTTGTTCTTTTGGACACTTAGGATTAATTTCAATGTGATGGTATTCTTTCTTCACTTCAAATTGAATTCATGATAACAGTATAAGTTTTGACAACTATAGAAAAGCACACATATAAAAAGCCATTACCAGTAACCAGACTTTTCTCCCTTCTTCCTTCTTCTTTTAAAATTTTCTTTGATATACAGAAAGCTGGGAGAGCCCGCATGGGGCATGCAGGTCAGAGACCAATTAAACTAGAAACTGCATCATTCCACAGACCAGAGCTGAGAAGGACAAAGTCATGAAGAAGCAGCTCTTGTTTCTGTTTCATTTCTTGAAGTCTGAAACAGCAAATCACATTCCTCTCTTGTCCACGGTGGGAGCTCAGAAATAAAATGATTAGATTGCCAAGGCTTCAGAGCAAGAATGACTTGAATCTGCTATAGTCCGGAGGAGAAGCCCAGGTGGTCCCTCGTGCTGGGAGTTTAGAGAAGATGATTTCAGCAGCTGCCACTGAGAAATAAAACCTGAGCTCCAGCGAGGGCCTGGGCATGGGGGTGGTGCGCAGGCGCACGCGGTGATCTCTGTGCGTGAGCCGGGTAAGCCAAGGGGTTGCAGCCGCGAAGAGGGCTGGGCCGCAGCCCAATGTCCCGCTGAGCCAACACAGCTGAGTAGGTTTCGTTCAAGACACCCTGGGAGGTCAAAGAAACAGTGGGCTTAAGAGACGCCTCAAGTCTTGCTCTGGTTGAAAATTAAGGTCCAGATCTTAAGCAAAAAATGTGTCCTGTGTCAAAGGGTCTGAAAATAGGCTCTCCAAAGGGAGGTTAAAGGGACTGAATGCCTTCAACATAAAAGATGCGTTCCAAGGTTACCTTAGGAGAGGCGCTCAATGGCTTTCCTCTTTGTCTAGGAGACACAAAGGGTGAAATGTGGTCTTTTAAAATGATAGAAAGATCAAGGAGTTTCTTAAACCCAGATTTACTCCACAAAGAGCAATCTGTCGGGAGAGATTGTAGACTCTATTCCCAGTAGTGTCTGGGAAGTGATAACCAGACATGGGCGGTAAGGGCCACGGTTGCTGGAGTGGACCCGAGCACCTGAGTATGGGACCCGCAGACCCAAGCTGACCTCTGCGCCTTCTCGGATCACTCCTGAGCCTCTCTGCATCATTTCCTCCTCTGCACACCAGGAATGATCATGAGTACTTCGCAAGTTTTTATTGGGTTTAATGAAAAGATAACTACATAAATCTAGCCCAGTACCCAAAGGTACCCAATGTAAGTTAGCTTCTCAGCCCCTTTCAACTACCATTTGATGAGCAGTTAATCTTGCACACTGACCACCGAAGAGAACATATTTCAACTCCATTTACTAAGGTCTATCGATTACTTGCTTTCTGTAGGGCACTGTCACGGACGCTGGTGTTTCTTAGCTCCCTGACATTCACGCACCTACTCTTGGCACACCTCCAGTCTTTGCGTGAAGATTCGTGCAACCTGCTTCCTGCTTTCTTAGTCTGCACGGTTTTTGTGGGACCACTGGACGGAATGTGCCCTATGTGCATTTACAGTGAATGCACCGAAGTACTGGGTCAAGAGTGATTGATTCGGAAATAAACTATGACCCCAGGAAAGCCATTTGCTTGTCCCTTTCCTGGAGAGTAAGCCATGTCTTTTCCTAAACCTGAATCTGGATGCGGGAGCTAGTTACAGCCTTCGCCCCTCCTCCAAACCCTGAGGGAAAAAAAGCAGAAGGGAGAGTAGAGCTGAGTTGAAACAGTGGCAAGCCCACGTGGGCCCTGGGATGTTCAGTTATGCCATCCAGTAAATTCTGCTTCCAGTTTAAGCTAGTTTACCTGTTGCCAAAAGAGTACAAGCTGATGCAGGCCATGTAAAATATACAAAAACAAATAAGGCAAAAATTATAAATTATAAATAAGTCCTTATAAGAATAAGAACAGTACAAGGCAAAATATTCATTCTTACTATTTATCTAGTGCTTTCCACATGCTGGACCACTGCTAAGCTCTTTGTATGCAATATTATATTTAACCTTCACAACAGCTATTTTTATGGGAATGACAGTTTTTGACTTTGAATTTGGTACATAGATAGACATTGGATGGGTGCAAGAGGAGAGAAAAGGGAAGCAAGCAAGTGAAGACGGCTTGGGAAATAGCTGGTGCACTGCTGCCATTTGGGGCAAAGCAGGCATGAAGGAGTGTGGTGGTGATAAGGCTGGAAAGGCAGACTGAGACCAGCCCACTGGGAGCTTTGGAATACCCAGGCGAGGAATCTGTGTTTCTGACAATAAGGTCATCTGAGCAGAGAATTGGGAGAGCCCAAATCCAGTCCATTATGGCTTACTTTGCCTGAGGAAAAATATGTTTATTTTAAACAGAAAGAATTAAACAAAAATTCAAAACAAAATAGTAGGAGTGTAACAATGGTTAGTACATGCATATTGTTATCTTTAAATTAGTTATTCAGAGTCCAAGATAGCGGCATTTAATTGTGCAAACAATATTAGCACATTAAAGTGCCTGCAAGCAGGTGCAGGGGTCCGGGTTTGATCCCCCAAGACTGCCTTGCACCCTCACAAAGAGGGCAGTTGAGACTGGGTGTGGTGGCACGTATCTGTAATCCCAGCTCTTGGGAGGCTATAAACAGGCAGATCACTATGAGTCTGATCTAGTAGTGAGCCCCTAAACAACTGGTAGACCCTTCCCTAAAATATAGAAAAAGAAATCTTTATTGTACATTCCAGATCTCATTTATTCCTTCAGCTTCTCAAACAAGGGAGACAATATGATGTTTACACATGTAGTTCTGTTTGTTTCACTTCATGAATGTGATCTCAAGTTGAGTCCATTTGCCTACAAAAGCCTCCAGTTTATCCTGATCTATGGCTAAGTAGTACTCCACTATATAAAAAGACCACATCTTTCCTTGGTTGATAGGTGTGTGGGTTGTTTCCAAGATCTAGCTATTATAAATTGTATTGCTATAACATGGGTACATACGTATCGTGGGGTATGATGCTCTTAATTTTTTGGGAACACACCCAGAAGGGCAATATCTGAGTCAAAACGAGCCTCCAATCCTACTTTTTTTTGTTTATTTTTGTTGTTGTTGTTGTTTTGGCAGAACCAGGGATTAAGCTCAAGCCCTTCCATTTGCCAGGCAAGTGCTTATTCTATTTTGCTATTTCTCTGGCCCCCAACCCTAGTTTTTTGAGGAATCTCCACACTGATTTCTACAGAGGTTACCCCAGTCTACACTCACTCCTGCCAACAGTGGAAAAGGGTTCCTTTTTTCAGGAAAATATCCTTACAATGCAAAAAAGCTAATTTTTTTCAAAGCTGCATGTAGCAGAAGGAGACAATTATCAGTGCACAAGCACTCAGAGCTTTTGCCCTCACCTAACTTTTTTTTTTTTTTTTTTTTTTTTGGTAGAACTGGGGATTGAACTCAGGCCCTTGCACCTGCCAGGGAAGTACTTATTCCACTGAGTCATCTCCCTGGCCCTGCCCTGCCCTAACATTTATAAAGTAAATTTCACTCTGGGGTTAGCAGCCAGGTGCCCTCACCTGCACAGTCAAGGAAGTGAGAAACAAAGCAAGAAGTTCTAAAACTCAAATGGATTTTTAGAGCCTTCACCCTAAGTTTAGGCAACAGGGATGGAAGAGAAACAAATGCTGAGTATTGAGGGATTAGAAATGGAGGGGGAAACAGATTCTTGGGAGGCCTTTGCCATATCTGTCCAGAAAGCTGAGCATGACAAGAGGAAGGAGTTCTTAGGATGTGGTGTCATGACCTTTCTTTGGAGAAAAAAATATAGGCTCAAGGTACATCCTTGTAATGATCATTTCATGTCCAGATTGCAGGTGCTGGGATTTATTGTCCAGGAGGAAGAGCTTGAGTTGTACTTACAGAGGTGCACAACTGGCCAGTGGTTGGGAAGGGGAAGCATATTTGTATTCAGCTTGTGAGTGAGTTGGCACAGGAAAGGTGCTGAAAACCACCACACCCATAGAAGAGGCACCGAAGCAAGAGGAGAGCCAAAGGTGCACATATATCAACAGCATGGTTCTAGGCACCAAAAGCCCAAACAGAGTATCACTGTGTGACCCGGCAGTTGTACTTTAAAAGAACTGAAGAAACAACCTACACATTAATGCATGCAGAGCAACATTAATAACAATAGACAATAAGATATTAGCAACATTAATAACAATAAACAATCCAAATGTCTGCAAATAACTTTAAAAAATGTGATATGTGTAATGGAATATTTTGTACCTCAAGTGTGTTTTCTCATTGCTGAGATAAAGCACTTGACATCCAAAGTTAAAGGAGGGAAGGTTCATTTAGCTCATAGTTGGTTGAAGTTCCAGTCCATAATTGGCCATCTCCAAGATGGGGTGGCAGGGCAAACAGGCATCATAGAGGAGAAATAGCTCCTGGTGGGCATAAGACAGCAAAGCAAGCAAGGGATGATCACATTCCTTCTATCCTTATTGTCCAATGCAGGCCACTTGTGGCAGTTAGCCCTCACACCCATAATCCTAGTGCCCTTGATCCCAACATTACATCATAAATCAATTCCAGCCTTGAACTGTAGATCCACCCACTTACGTCTACATGAGCCTTAGGGGGGACCTCTAGACACAAACCATAATGAGACGGAATAATAAAATTCTTTTAAATCTTGAAACATAAGCAGACAGACAGGTTAACTCTGAGAGTAGTATGTTGGGCTGGGGAGATAGTTTGGCAGCATAAGTACCTGCTTGGCAAGCACAAGGGTCCTGAGTTTGATTCCTAGTACTCCATACTGTGCCGGCCACAGAGCCCAGCATGATGGCACACACCTATAATCCCAAGGACCAGGGTTCGATTCCCAGCACTACATGCCATGCCCGCCATGCCCCAGACACTCCAAACCAGCCACCAAGACCCAATGTGGTGGCACACACCTATAATCCCAGTACTGGGGAGACTGAGACAGGAGGATCACTACTATAAGTACAAGATACATAGAGACCTTGTATCAAAAAATAAATAAAAGTAGTATGCTATGTTAAATCAAAATAATCCAAACACAAGAGAACCAATACTATATCTACTTATGCTGAATTCTACTTAAATGAAATAACTAAAATAGGCAATAGGAAGTATGATAGATGCTAGCAAGGACTGGGGGGAAAGGATATTGTTTAATGAGTACAGAGTTGCACTTAGGCATGATTTTAAAAGTTCTGAAAATAAGTAATAGACACAGTTTTGTAACATTGCAAATGGCACTAAACTGAACATTTAATTAAAAGTTGTAAAATAGTAACTTATGTAAAATTAAGTTTTACCACAAAGTTAAAACCCATATATGAAATTGGGTCATTAATGCTTAATTAATTAATTTTGCCTACTATCCCCTTTAACAAACCTTGATTAGAAGGGAGAACTAACAAAATGTCCTAAGAACACTAATAAATACTGATAAGGCAGGGAAGCCTGGGTCAATGCCAAGTATCAGAGCTGGATATAAATTTTCAAAACCGAGCAGGCAGATTAACACTAACAGCCAGACAAAGGGTGAACCAAAAGGACCTGTGATTACCGGATGAAGAGAAAGGTGTGGGGAGCTACACAATTTTCAGGATTCCTACTTATTTTCCCATTAAACTTTTTTTTTTTCTTTTTCTGTATTTAGGACACGGTCTACAGGGTCTCACTACGTAGACTGAACTTACAGCGATCCTCCCATTCTCAGCCTTTCAAGTGCCAGGCTTACAGGCACACATTACCACAGCCAGTCTCAATCCAGGTCTCATCATGGCCTGGGAGTGGGGCCAGCAGCACAGGCTGGGGATCGAATCCTGGCCAATGCGCTCTGCCTACGCAGGTGCTTTAGTCCAGTGAACAATCAGGCTGGCCCTTTCCAAGTTTTTTGGTACAGTATTAATATCTTTTTGTTTGGTTTTTTTTGGAACCAGGAATTGAACTCAGGCCCTTGCACTTCTCAGAAGTGCTTATTCCACTGAGCCATCTCCCCAGCCCCTGGTACAGTGTTATCTTACCAACCCCAGTCATTGCTTCTCAGTACATTCTGATATTCTCAACTGTTGCTGCAAGCAGAACTAATCAGCCACAAAGTCCAAACTGTCAGCCTCAGCCAGTGAGCAGCACTCACCACGTGGAAAGAAAAGAAGTGGGCAGTTGTGGCTCAGACAAAGTGACTCTGCTTTTCGAAATGGGAAAAACACTCTATGTTTTGATATTGACTGAGAACTTTATTGAATGCAACCCTGGGGTGTGTAAATCAATTTTCTCTTGTGCATCACTATATGCTTAAAGAAAAGGATAAATGCCAAACTCTCAGTTGATCAATATAAAAACCAATTTCCCACCTATTTTTCAGGATCTTCTCTAGCTCGCTTTTCATATTATCATAATCCTGCTGTCCCAATAGTAGCCTAATAGTTCAACTTATTTTAAATCATATGAGGTCTGGGAAGATGGCTCAGTGGAATAAGCACTTTCCTGCCAAACACAAGGGTCCAAGTTCAATCCCTGGTTATGCCAACAAGAAAGAAGAAGGAAGGAAGGAAGGAAGGAAGGAAGGAAGGAAGGAAGGAAGGAAGGAAGGAAGGAAGGAAAGGATATTTTCAACCATATGAAATCCAAAGCAAACTACATAGTTCTATAAAAGCTCAGATTCGTACAGGTCCCAAATAAGTTCAGTGTTGTTCTCTGTGATCCTTAGATGCAACTTCGATGTGTTTTATTATCAAAGGGACCAGGGCCCCTCTTCATCATAAGTGAAGTTAAAGCACTTAATCTCCCATTGTTACAGAGAAGCTGCTGCAGTTCTCCAGGAAAAGAGGGAGATGTGGTGGGAGTGGGGAAAGAGGGCCAAATGAGGGGAAGTAAAAAGAATTAAGAGTAGAAGATACAGACATGATATCCTGTCCAAACACTATTAATATAAATCTTTCTTCTCACTGAATTAAGAGCAATGAAGACAATATATAATGTATTAATCATTGAAACTGTCCTACTAACCTATTTTAAACTGTCTCATTGCTATTTGTTTCTCTCTCTCTTTTTTTTTTAATGAGAAATTTTTCTTGGTTTACTTTTCACAGGTCTGTTCTGGCATGCTTCTAATGATAGCAGAGTCACCTGGATCAGTGATTGCCAGTGTGCGTGCTCTGTAGTATTCTCCACAGGCCGTGCCCAGCTCGATATTATTGCTGCTGTACTGGTGGACACAAAGTTTTGGCCAACACGACACAGTACTCTATCTCAGCTTTCCTCAAGGCTGGGCAGCTGTTGGCAAGGGGCCCAATCTCGCTTTGCCCTGTCTGATCATCCTCAGCGTCTGCCTGTACCCCAGCACGTATCTTCTACTTTTCATGACAAGTTGGAGCCTAGAGTTGATGGGCTCCAGAGATTTTTGCGTCTTCTTTGCAGCCACCATCCTTCTGCCTTAGGTGCGGATGGCCCTCAGCCAGGAGCAGCCTCCAAGATGACTAGGGAGAGAAAGGGCTATTTATTTCTCAATAAAATTGAATTTAAAAAAAAATAATGTACATTTGCATATTTTAAAAAGAATTAAGAGGTATTAAGAATGTGTAGGGGCTGGGAATTTGGCTCAGCAGTACAACGCTTGCCTAGCAAGCTGGAACCCTGGGTTTAGTCCTTGGAACCAAAAGCAAAATAATTAAAAATAATTTTAAAAAAACATCTCCCCTAAGAAAGTGTACCAACTCCCTCTGATAAATGTGATTGTCATGTACAGTCAATATGTGCTCATAATTTGAAGAGTGAAGTCTGACCCCGGACAAGGTCACTGTGGAAGAGACCATCCTGATTAGGCACTAAGCGAGGCACTGAGCAGCCCAGGAAAAGCAGACAGAAAAGAGGCATCAGAGGCCTTCAGAGCTGAGGGCAGGGCTGAGGTTTCCTAAATACTACCTTCATCATCAGCTGCCCATGAGTTACATAATGGAGGTCCTTGCTGGGTTGAATCAGACTAGCTCAGTCTGATCAATCTGAGGTCGAAATGGATGCACTTTCCCTCCTTAAGGCATTATTTATAGCTGTTTCCTACTTAGAACATTGGGGGAAAACCATTTCTGGCATCTACAGAGATGTATATTCATTCCACAGTTTGTTTATTTATTTATTTACTTTTTGTTTTAGGGAAGGCTCTACAGGGTGTTCAGGGTCTCACTACAAGATCAGACTCCTAGTGACACACCTGTTTACAGCCTCCTAAGAACTGGGATTTTCATGCACCACCATGCCCAATCTCCATTCCACGGTCTATTGAATGCTTCCCTCCTATGCCAGACCCTGTGGAACATGCTGGAGTTAAAGCTGTGAAGCTGAAAGCCCCAGTGAGCAAGAGCCAGCCAGTTCCTCCAGTAGAGGTGAATGTCTTGGGAGGACTTAAGTGCAACGGCCAGTGGCCCTGTGTTCAAGAAAAAGATCAGAAAGAGGAACGGCTAGAGGTGACAACTGTCAGGCACTAGATCTCCCAGGGCTTGATCAAGCATGGGAAGGGGTGGATAGAAGCCACTTCAACTCACAAGTGAAACAAATCAGACCAGCATATGCACACATGGTATTGTCTCGCTAGTGTGAGAACCTGAAAGAGTGAGTAAAATTGGAAAAGTACAGTAGATGCTGTGAAAGGGAAAGAATCTCCTCAAAGGAAAGGAACAATTAGGATGAGGAAAAAAGAACAGGAGAGGGAGGGAAAGGGAGAGAAAGATGCATTTTTGTGTGCAGGCAGGATGGCTTCTATGCTTGTACTGATAACTTCTGCTGGTCTACAGAGGGCAGCAGTCGATGTTTAAACTTTTCTCTCTCTCTTTCTTTCTTGTCCTTTTGAATGTCTTATAATTTTTCCCCAAGTTTGCATGCTTGTATCTGGTGATCTGAACAACTACTCTGAAGACAACATTATGCAATACAGCAATCACTGTTGAATTCTTATTGATTTGTGTGGTGAAGTTCTGTATCATTTCTCCTAGTTCTTAAAATTAGTGTACAGGACTGACTGGGAGACCTTACTTCATTTCCCTCTGTTACAATTAGAGGGTGCTGGGCCGGGGAGATGGCTTAGTAGAATAAGCGCTTCCCTGGCAAGCACAAAGGCCTGAGTTCAATCCCCAGTTCCGCCAAAAATAAAAATAAAATAAAAAAATTAGAAGGTGCTGATTTCCGCCTTCTAACTCTGTAATCCAGAGTGTGGGAAAATGACCTAGGTTTGGTCAGTCAGATGCCCCCCCCCCCGCCAAAATGTTGGCTCCTGCAAGAGTTCGTGATAGCAAGGGTACTCATAGACCACAGCAGCAGGAGACATTAGGATTGCAGTGGCTTTTAGATAGTTGGTTCCTTGGACCTGTGCTTCTGTATAATTGTAGAGGGAACAGGTGGGTGAGACTTTAACAAAGATTCTATGTTCTTTCTAAGTTCTTTGATTCCATTCCCTCCAGTCTATTGTCCTAGCTTATTAGTGACACTCTGTGGCTCTTCCACAGACCCCTGGCCTCTTCCCCTGCAGGGTAACACTTTGCCACGCTGTCCTGGTCATGCTATATCCTGAGGAAACATCCTTCATAAAGTTGTCAGGGGGCTGGCCAAATAGCTCACTGGGTTAAAGCACCTGCAAGCAAACAGTGGGGCCAGGTGTTCGATCCCTAGGTCTGCCATGCCAGCCCAACCCCCAGGGCATGATGAGATGGTGATCAAGACTGGGCATGGTGGCATGCACCTATAATCCTAGCTCTTGGGAGACTGTAAATAGGCAGACCACTAGGAGTCCAATCTAGTAGTGAGACCCTGAACACCCTGTAGGCCCTTCCCTAAAATGCAAAAAACTAAAAAGTAAAATTTTCAGAATGAAATCCTATCTTAGTTACTTTTCTCTCATTCTAAACAAAATACCAGATGTCCAAAATTAAGAAAGGAAAGTTTTGCCCAGCTCACATTTGTGGAGGCTTCGGTCTGTAATCAGCTGGCTCCAAGGCAGAGTGGCACAGCAGAGGACAACAGTGCATGGCAGCAGAAGACAGCAAAAGCCACAAGAGCAAAAAAGGGGAGAAGAAGCCTCTTTTCCTCCCTTTTATTGTATGCGGACTTCCCACTCACACCATCTCGGTGCCCTCCTCTTGCACAAGCTCAGGGTGTTTAGAGAGGCCTCGAGGCACTGCCCTGTGGGAGGCAGAACTGCTGAGTCACTTAGCTAAATTTTTAGATTTCTCAAGTTGACACAATGTACCAACCATAGCAGGTATGTAATGTCAGATACAAGTTTCCCCTTTACCTATTTTCCAAACTTAACCTTCTTATGCATCTCTATACTGAATTATGAAAAATGATATAGAACAGCATGGAACATGCATAATGACCAGGCCTTATCGCCTGTCCCACCCACGATCCCTCTAGAGAATCTAGTCTGCTTGGTTTACTCAGAAGGAGCACCCCTACCTACCTCGTGACCACCTTTCTCAGTCCTGCAACTATTGGCTGCTTGCAGGATTAGATAGTTTTGACCCTAGAACACATTTTTAATACAAAGCAGCAATGATCTGAACCAAATGATCGCTCACACTTGAAACCTGCCCTAAGAGAGATAGAGACTGGAAACTGTTATGCACTGGTGATTGCTTCCTTTTATTATTATTAATTTTGTTTTGACAGAACCAGGGATTGAACTCAGGCCCTTACACTTGCCAGGAAAGCGCTTATTCCACTGAGCTGTCTCCCTGGCCCCCTTTATTATTGTTATTAATTTTATTGAGAACAAATAGCAATGAGACAGTTTCAAAACAGGTTAGTAGGACAGTTATAATAATTAATACATTGCATATTGTTGTCTTATTAGTAGTTATTCGTAGTACAAGATACAGATGTGATATCCTGTCCAAACACTATTAGTATAAATCTTTCTTCTCATTGAATTAAGAGAAAGTAGTTGTATATCTGTCCTAAGGTGATCATTTCTTTAATCTAGAAATCATGATATTGAGGGGGACAGCAGCTGGGTTGAATGAAGTAAAACAATGAGTTTGTTGAGGAAACTAGAGGCAGAAGGCAGAAAAGACTTTCTAGGCTAAGATCGCTGCAATTCCTGCAGATGGAAAGAAGCTCAGCTCCTGGTGGCTTTCCAGCTCCCAGGTCTGGTCTCTTACCCATTAGGCTCTCTGTATTTCAGTCATTTTTTTTTTTTTTTTTATCTGAACCAGGGATTGAACTCAGGCCCTTGCACTTGCCAGGGAAGCGCTTATTCCACTGAGCCATCTCCTCGGCCCTGCTCTCTGTATTTCATATCCACAGGATTGCCCTTTAACATACAGTGCACAGGAGCAAGCTCAAGTGACCTTTTTGTGCTTTTCTTTGTTACCTTTAAAGGAGCTTGAACCAGAAAAGAGGCAGCTCAGGCTGATAAATTCCCTACTTCTGTTCTTTGTGTTCTTCCAGGCACCACTCCTGAAGGATCCTCTTCCTTCCTTCTCTAAGGGCTGTCACAGCAAAGCACGACTTTTACATTCTTACTGTAGAGAACCAAGAAGCAATTGCTCAAATGCTGTCAAAAGGTGACATCCAAGTTTGAGTGACATGATGTCGCCGGTCCTGTCCCTAACCACTTATCTATTTTTAGTTCTATTCCCGCTTTCTGAAATTATAATGCTTAAGCAATTGCCAGGAGTGATTAACAAGCGCCTCACCTTTTTTGAAGATGATGCTTTGATCTGGAGCTTACACCCTCTTTACATCTCTCTGTCTGTGACAGGGACTTCAGAATGTGCCATCTTACTAAATACCAAAAGCCCATTGGTTAATAACAGAAACTGAAGCTTGTCAGAAGAAATTTACCCAATGTGCTCACCAAGTTACTCTCCATCTTTAAAATAGGAGTAACACAGACAGGCCTTCTCAAGGACTCTGGGAAATAAGTTGACTTAGTAGTGGAAAATGGCCTGTTAACAATTCCAGTTAGCATTACAATTACGATCAATATTCACTCATCTCCAGATGTATTATTCCAAGTTGGAATGTGAACATAGAGCTAATCTCAGTGGCATAGTGTTTCTGGAGCAGGGTGAGGCCTCAGGCTTACCCTATAGCACCACAGAAAACAGACAAACAAACCTACACAGCCCTCTGCAATATGTGAGGGTGCAGGCAGCTACAGTGTTCTAGATCTTTTAGTAAATGATGACCTGCCATTCAAAGGGCATCACAGTGTGTGTGTGTGTGTGTGTGTGTGTGTGTGTGTGTGTGTGTGTGTATTTTTTTCACACTTAACACAAACTATATTGGAAAACAACGTTTTTTTAAAATGTATTTGTAGGGGACCAGGGAGATGGCTCAGTGGAATAAGCACTTCCTTGGCAAGCACAAGGGCCTGAGTTCAATCCCCGGTTCCACCACACACACACACACACACAAAATTAAATTAAATTAAATGAATAAATAAAATGTATTTTTAGGGGCTGGGCAGGGGCCAGGCATTTGATCCCTGGTCCTGCTATGCCGGCACCATCCCAGGACCTGCTGAGACAGTGATTGAGACTGAGTGTGATGTCACACACCTGCAATCCCAGTTCTTGGGAAGCTGTGAACAGGCAGATCGCTATGAGCCCAATCTATTAGTGAGACCCTGAACACCCTGTAGACCCTTCCCTAAAAAGAAAAAAGAAAAAGAATGTATTTGTGAATTAGAGATCAGTTGAAACTAGGGAACTTGAGTGGGAAAAGAATTAGGAAGAGATTTTAAGTAAATATGATAAACATCACCTTGGCACAAAGAAGTTATGAAAGCGCATATGAATCTCCCCCCAGAATGGTCTCCCTCCTTCAGGGACTACCTTTGGTCACAACTAAAGCTTCCATTCACCCCCAGGACTGCGCAGCAGCTCGGATGCCTCTATGGCATCACCCCGGGCTGGCCCACACAGCAGAACTTCTATCTTCTCAAATGGAAAGGTCTCCATGGTTCTCTTGAGCTGAGAGTGACTTCTTGGAGGGGTCACTCAGCTGCCACTGTGAGCCCCATTTCTTGACAGCTGTGTACAGACAGCCCCAGTCCTGAAAGAAGGCCACAAGAATCTGGTACACCCTGCAGAACCCACCATGCCAACTCAGAGTTGCCACTGGAGTGTTTTATGTGTCAATGAAATACGTGGCTAAAAAGGAACTCCTTGGAGACAGGCCACAGTTTACAGCCTGTGGCACACCATCAAGCAACAGGAATAAACCCTAAGCTGAACTTCAGTAGGATCTACAGCCAGAAGCTGAAAGCTTCAGGGAATATTTTGTACAGAATAAGTGCTTGCCTGGCAAGTGCAAGGGCCTGAGTTCAATCTCAGTTCCACCAAAAAAAATTAAAAATTAAAAATTTTTTTAAATAAACAGAAAATGGCCAGGGAGATGACCCAGTAGAATAAGCGCTTGCCTGGCAAGTACTAGGGCCTGAGTTCAAATACCTGGTTCGGCCAAAATAAGAAAAGAAACTAAAAGAAGATTAATTAATTAATATAATTTTTACAATTGTATTATAATTTAATATAGTTTTTAAGCATTAACTGCTCCTTTCAATAGACCAGCAGGAATTAGCTGTACAATTATCCACACTATCCTGCATCAATACACAAATGTATCTTCTCCCTTCCTTCTTCCATCCTTTTCCTCATTTGCATTTTGTACCTCTGCTCCAAGCCCAGCAACATGATACAAGGGCCAGAACCATGACACTGGCCCTTCAGTGACAGACTTGCAGCATTTGTCAGTTATCTAGCTCCAGAAGTGAGGGTCAGCGCTAACTTGGAAGAATTACTCTTGCTTTGCAAGCTTGCTGTGGACCTTGGTACATATGCCTGAGAGGTGCTAGAACGCCTTCCTAGGGGTCCATAGCTAGAAGCTGAAGAACAGAGTTTTACTGGACACAATCTGGAGAATTAAAAGATCAAAAATAGTGACGAGAAAACTTGAGCTCCCCTCATGAAACAATAGGATGTGCTAAAACTTCTCTACACATAAAATTTCCAATTTCACAGATATTCATTTCCTATAACATTACTGAGATGTGCTATAAAATTTCTGCCATGACTTTTGCCAAAACTAGTTTTTTAAATTGTATTTGGTATAGGGTCTCACTGTGCAGCTCAGACTCATAGTGATCACCCTGTCTCAGCCTCCCCGGCGCCTGGTCTTGGTGGCTGCAGGCAGCCAGTTGGGTGTGCCTGGTTCAAGGCTGGCACCGTGTGCAGTATCCGGGATGCACCCAAGGTCCTTGCACTTGCCTAGGCAGGTACTTAGACAGCTGAGCTATCTTTGTGTTTAAAACTGTACATTTTCCTAAGTTCTAAGGAAGGGTGGACATCCTCTCACCACGCGAAATTCTGAAGTGGCACCTCTAATGTCTCCTTGTCCCTTCTTGGTGATTACCTTGGCTCACAAATGCATCAAAAGATGCAAAAAAGAAAGACCATTAGGAGGGCTGGCCAGATACCACAGCAGATTAAAGCACCTGCCTAGGCAGTGGTGGGGTTCAATCTCCAGCATGCTGCGCATTGAGATGGTGATTGATTCTGGGTGTGGTGGTGCACACCAGTAATCCCAGTGCTTGGGAGGCTGAACACAGGTGGATCACTACAAATCCGATCTATGTAGTGAGACCCTGTAGATCCTGTCCTAAAATACAAAAAAAAAAAAAAAAGAAGAAGAAGAAGCTTTAAAGTGGTGCTTGCATATGAAAAAAGCCAGTGCTGTTATTTCTATTTTCTTCTATTTAGTTAAAAGCAGTGTCTGGCATAGAAATACTACATACACACTAGCAGTATCATTGTCATACTATTACAAAGCACAAACACACATTTATAATGGCTACCATTTACAAAGCTAACCCATGACATTTCTTTTTAGTAATGACACAAAATCCATTGTTTAAACATCCTTCTGTTATGAATGAGATCACATTCTGATAGCACTCATAGGCACCAAACACATGACATCCAAGCTAATGAAACTATGCATTCAGTGGCAGAGCACCTACCTAGAATGCAAAATAAAAAGGGGCGGGGGCTGAAAATGTGACATGGTGTGAAAACCCTCAGTTCAATTCCCAATAAAACACACATATGCTCTTTCTCCTTCTCTCCCTCTGTCCCCCTCCCTCCCCCATCACACACACACTCACTCACACACACACACACACACACACACACACACACACACACACAAACCACTGCCTTTCCAAACTTCATGTTTGTAAGGAAAAGTCAATCAGTGGGTTTGATATACGGTGTAGTGTCTGCTGCACAGCTAAGCAGGAACCAGATTCTGAGGTCACAGATGAGGCGTGACCCCTACAAGCTTTCCCAGATGACTGGGGTTCAACAAACCTCAGGGGAACCGTCAGGCCTCAGAGGAGAGCTTTGGGTCTCAGAACTGTCATTGGACACTGAAGAGTAAATGATAATTCTCTCAACTGTAGCTTGGGGAATGTTTCCTATCATGACTCACAAATGATCTGAGGGCTGCCCAACTCAGAAATCTGACTCCCAGTAGCAACTAAAGAGGTTTTCAAACTACTCTCCAGTGGCCACAGTATGGGATAGAATCCCCATGTCACAGAAACCACACACTGAGAAACTCAGGTTAGAAATTCAAAGAGCCAAAGCATGTGCTCTGGTACCACCATAACAAGCAAAGATGGAGAGCTCTCTCTGGCTGGTGTCTTTGTGACCGTGTGTTCTGCCCTCACTTGTCACCTCCTTGTGTCACCCCAACCTGGATTATTGCCTCAAAATGGGCAACAATTTCATGCTGATACATCCAAATGCTGAGACTTTCCAGAACTCCCATGTTTGTTTTCCCCCTGGAAGGTCATGGAAGAGTCTGTCATTTGCTGGGGTTCCTGTTTCCTCTCGGTAACATGTCAGATTTTTCAGTTTCAGAGAATAAAATTATTATTGAAAACCTTATTAGTCAAGGTTTTCAAAGCAGCATAAAAAGAGAGAAAGACAGACAGAGAAACAGACACAGAGACAGAAACAAAGAGACAGAGAGACCTGTTTGTAATGGAAATGAGCTCTTACAATTCCCAAAGTCAAAAAATCCCCCAGTCAGACACCCACAAATTTGAGAACTAGGAAATCCAGTAGCACAATTCAGTCCAAGTTCAGAAGAACCAAGTACGGCAATGTCCAAGAGCAGAAGAGACAGACGTCTTGGCTTAAGAGGAAAGTGAATTCTGCATTCCTCAGTCTTTTGCTCCATCCAGGCCCCCAGTGGATTACTTGATGCCCACCCTACTTGGGGAGGGTCATCTGCTTTACTTGGTTTGCAAATTAGAATGCTAACCTTTTCTGGAAAAGACATTGTAGTCACACCCAGAAATATTAGTTCTCTGGATGTCTTGTGGCCTAGCCACAAGAGTGACATGAAATTCACCCGCATACTGCCATTTGTCCCCTGTGATGGGGTGTCTATACTGTCACAAATGCTGTTGCCCTGCTGTTTTCATGCACCTCCACTCCCTACCTTTCAACTTCAGCATTTCAGTATCACTGAGGGTGCGTTTTTTTTTTTTTTTTTTTTGAGAAACAAATATCAATGAGATAGTTTCAAAGCTGATTAATAGGACATTTTCAATAATTAATACATTGTACATTGTTATCTTCTTAGTGGTTATCCATAGCACAAGAAGCAGACAGGATAGCCTGTCCAAACACTATTAGTACAAGTCTTTCTTCTCATTGAGTTAAGTGAAAGTAGCTGTATATCTATCCTAACTATTCTGTATATGCAAATACAAAATGGTCCTTCCTTTGTAGCCTCTTTTTTTGCTTAGTCCTATCAGAGTAATGGGTATTTCATTGGCATCTAAATACTAAAGGTACAAGAATTCAGCAAAACAATCAACACAGTCCAGCAGTCCACAATAGTAGTGGGTTATCTGCAGAAGTTGTTGACTTGAGCCTTTCACAGCTCAGTATATTAATATGGCTTTCCTTTATATACCTTGTTTTTATACTTTTCAGCTGGATGGTTAAGACCAAGATAAAGCAAGACCTATATAACAAGAAATGTAACTTTTGTATCTGATAAGGTCAGTCAAACTGAGGGTACTTTTTTAAAGACATTCATTTATCCATCAAACTTTAGAACTCTGGACATGAACTATGGCTACAGCAATTTTCTCCTACACCTGGGCCTTGTTCTGTCCCCTTTAGTCCCACTCTGGCTGTGAAACTCTGTGAAGTGCTTCCTGCACCCCACTGGACAATTAGGTGCTTGACACATGCTTTTGCCTGGTGCTGAAGTTGAAGATCAGAGTAAGAAAACCGCTCCTGAAACAAAGTCAAATTATGAGACTTCATCTTTTTGATGGGGCTGTCTGACCCCCAGGTCTCTCTGTGCCCAGCATATAGGAGGGCAACTTCATGAACATGAGCACAGAGCCATGCATGCAAGTGCTGGGACTATGGTACCACATTTTTCAAGCCAAAATGTCTCACTGCAGAGGAACAATAAGATCCTAATGTTAACAACCAAGTTGGGAAAATATTAGCTGACATCAAGAATCAGGAGCTCACAAACTAGCATGAGCAAAATCTCACAGGTTCCAAACTCAATAGCAAGTGTTTATTCGAAAACACTAATTAGCAAGCAAAATGCAGGTTCATGAAACAGAGTTCTTAAGAAAGTGGAGGAGGAAGGATAGAGAAGTGGGGGGGCATCAGACAATTTTCTTACTGAGAATGATGAGAGAATTGCTTGCTCAAGGGCAAATTTTATGGAAAATCATGATCCGGTGCTCACAGAGGGATAAACCTTTCCAAAGAGTTAATGGAGCAGTTAGAGAAATTCAGCTTCAGTAAATCATGAGGACTGAGAGTATCGATCTGAACATTCTAGTAGATGAAAATATGGAGCTGAGCTGCTGACCCAACTATATAATAGAACAGCTCTCTGAGAGTGGCTGGGGATTTTAGTTGCTGAGTTGATGCTGGAGCCTTGCCCAAGGAGCTCTCCCTCCCGGGGAGATTCTCTTAGTCTCTCCACACTCTCCTGGAGGTTAGAAAGCTCACACACTCACGCAACTCACACAACTGCACCTCTTACCTCCTGGAGATCCCCAAATCCCAAGCCCCTCACCCAATGACAACTTCAGACCTCCAGGGTGCCCCTTCCAAGTCTTTCCAGGACATTTCTTCTATGCAGGAGACTTCATAACACCTTCACCACCACAGCCAATGGAATTAAAAAAAAAAAAAAAACCAAAAATGCAAACAAATCATGAAATCACCCTAAATGTGCTCCTTTGTCCTCAGCCTCAAAAACATAGACAGAACTGTCATTCCTCTCACATCCCCAGCTTCACCACCAAACTTGTCAATAATGCTAGTATTTGACTTCAGGTAGGAGTTCTGCCTCTTTCTGCTTCATTTTCCCAACTGAAGAATAACAGAGTATTTGTGAGAGAACTGAACAAAGCCCTATGTATCAAGAACTCAATCACATAATTACACACAGGCCATCCTCCTTACCATCAATGGCATTACATTAAGATATTTCCTCTCTTGTTTGTGCCTTGCAAACTTTAGCAGCATGGCCAGACTCTTCAGGCTGCTTTCTGAAACCAGGTCCACCTTAATCCTGGGATGAACCCATAAGCATGAGTTCCCAGAGGTTTCTCTGGTATCTGGGTGAACTCTTGACTCAAGAGTAAGATAGTGCTCTGAGCAGAGGAATGAGATCTGGTTTGGACATCCACCCACATAGGACTGTAGGCCAGAGGTTTCCCTTCCAAGAGAAAGCCCTCAGAACTGTGGGGGCTGAGAGATATGGGGGTGCAGAGAAGTGGTCCTACTCTTGATTAAGAGAGTATTCTCTCATCAACTGCTGGGCAAACTGAAATGCTGTAGATGGGTATTTTGTAGCCACTTTTTATAGCTATATGAAGATACCTTGCCGATTGTATCTTGTGTGAAATAAGGAGGAAGCTGGACACATTAAAAATTAATAGAAAATTGTATGAATAATGAATCAGTGGTGGTGTGTAAGATGATCTTACATTACCTCCAGGTTTGACAACGGATCCCTGAAATACTATGGGCTTTGTGACCTTACAACCTCCACTGGTGACCTAAGGAAAACAGAAAAAGATAAATCAAACAAAATTGAGCTGGATAAAGGACATTTAGCTATGCAAGCCATATATGCTGACAAAGCAATGTACCTCAGAGTCTTTCCCCATCCCTGCATTCAGAGGTGTGACACAAACCCCTAAATCTCTGAGCCACCTCACAGTTCACACAAGTCCTGAGCACTGGCCCAGCCTCCTAGGATTGAACAACCCCTGGGGATACCAGGTTTGGATGTGCTGGAGGGGATGCTGTCTCAGGAATTGTGCTGATCTGCTGTGGCCCACACAACCTCAGGGAGGGGAGAACCAAGAACAAGCATCTCCATGTCACCCATATGCTCCTCATGAGGCCTGCTTTTGGGATATCCAGGGAAAAGTACCAGAATCAGTGTCCATTTCCAGCCTTACGGGGTTATTTCCAAAATTTTGGTAGTTTCCCATGCTTTCAACTTCCTGCCAATATCCAATTACTTGGTGCTCTCTCTCTCTCTCTGTCTCTCTCTCTCTTTCTCTCTCTCTCTCTCTCGCTCTCTCTCTCTCTCTCTCTCCCCCTCTCTTTCTCTCTTCCTGCGTACACATTTTAGCATGTAACATTTTAGATATGTTGGTTCAACAAGAGGAACAGTAAAAAAGAGGCGGGGACAATTCCTAGCAAATTGAAAACAGGCAGAACCTAGTAGTAACACAGGTGATGATGATGTGGGTAGCTGAGTTTGACAGAAATATTATAGGCAGTCAGACAGGAGGAGGCCCTCAAGGAGACAGTTGGGAAGACAAGATGACTTTGCAACTTTGGCAGAGACAGTTCCCTGCTGGGGACCGGACCTCAAGACAAAAGAGTAAACAAATGCAGCCACATACCTCTCTAAAAATAAGCATTCAGGACTGAGATTCTAAATGGGTCCCTCACCTTAAGGACACTTGGAAGTCACTAACCCAATCCAGCCCCCTATAGGAAAAGCCCCTATTCTGTATTCATGCCTGCTTGCCATGCCCGCTCGCCATGTGACTCGCTTCCCCATTCAGTCCTAGATTTTATCCATTTTATCTGAGCGATTGTGCTTGTAATCTCATTGGTTGACCATAGTTTTGTACCACTCCCTGCCCAGCTGGGTGAGTTCCTACGTTTTCCATAGACCACCTCACCACATGGTTTACCTCTGCAAAAATCCCTGGAAGACACAGCTTTCCAGGACAATATGCTTGGGCCCCCCTTCTGCCCTCTCAGACAGGAGTTTTCTTTCCCCAAATAAATATATCCTGCTCTCAACCTCCATTGTTCCTGAAACCCATTCTTCAGTTTTAGAGACAGGAACTCTGCCCAGGTATCTTTCAGGTTGGGAGCTTCATTCTCCTGTATCAAGGAGTTGAGCATTTCCAAATCCACCTCCTCACAGTTTCTTCAATGCGACTTTTTTTTTCCCCCCCTAAAGGAATTTCATAGTAATAAAATCTGTACTCAAAACTCAAGCCTTTCTAACTAGGGCTACCTTGGGACTGTGTGCTCTCTGCAGTGCAGCTTCTGCGCCACAACGCCACTTCTGATGGTGCATGGAGAATATGTGTGGTGGGAGGAGCCGGATGCTGCTGTCGATGCACGATCCAAGAGTCTGCTTTCCAATCTAGTCCCAAGTGCTGAAGCATGATATGGATCCAACGTGATGGGGCACTGAAGTCTTCTGACCCATCTTTTCTAACAGAATTCTAGTGCCTGCTAACCCTTAAAAATATGGGGTAATAACTTTATTTAGTGCTTGGATTTTTTTTTTTTCACCCAGACTGCTAGTAGAAAGTCAAAAACACTAACTTACAAACAGAGGTTTCTTAAGTACTATTTTTAGAACAATGCTATAGCAGATTTTATAGGGTGGGGGGGACTGCAGTCACTTTTGAGCAAAGTAGCATTTTCACTGCATAATAATGAAGTACTAATTGCTCTTTGTCATCACTTTTTATGCAAATTGCCCTGGAGCATTTGCCCAATATGCGTTTTACATTTTAACAAAGAAAGTGGAGTCTTGACAAACAAGAATCCTATGCCCAAGCAAAAATAGAAATATCAGCCTTAAAATAAACTGCTTAAGGTGCATTCTCTAAGGATATAAATTTTTCTATTGTATCATTCCCATTATTAGACCTACTAGACCAGTAAGACACTTTTGAATCTAAAATAATGGGATATGTGTCAATCGAAAAATAAGTTTGTGTGCAAAACCTGCATATTTTACTCATCCTACAATTTATCATGGAAGTTTGATAGGAAAATTATGTTCCCAGTGATACAGGGAAGTAAAACTCCCAACCTGATCTTAATGAGTTTGTGTTCTCTAAAACCGAAGAATGAATTTTAGGAACAAACGGAGGTTGAGGAAAAAACTTTATTGCTAGGAAAGCTTCTGTCGGAGAGGGACAGAAGGGGGGCCTGAGCGGGTTGCCCAGGAAGCTGCCTCTTTCTGGGTTTTTTATAGGACAAAACCATATGGGATTAAGGTAGAGAAGGGGTCTTACTTAGGATGTGGGGTGGGACAAAACTATAGTCAACCAATGGGATTACAAGCACCATTGCTCAGGTGAACTTGATTAGGCCCAGGACCAAGTGGGGAAGCCAGTCACATAGTAAGCCGGCATGGATAGGGAACAGGGTCTCTTCCCTTCGGGGGTTGGGCTAGTGACTCACTTGGGTCTTTTCAGATGGTCGCTACCTGAATATAATATCAATCCCTGGTGTTACTCTTTTAGCATTTATTTGGCCTTTAGGTCCGGTTCACAGCAGGAGCCTCTGTCCCTCCCAGAGTTGCTGGCATCTTGTTTCCTGTATTATTTCTTTGGAGGGCCTGGCCCTACCTGACTGCCTAAAAATATTTCTATCTAACTGCTGCCTGCAACACCAGCGGAGTTTAAATAGTTTGGGTCAAAATGTAGATCAAGGAATCAAATTGTGTCGAACCATTGATCACAATCACAAGTCTCACTGTCTTGAAGAGTTCCATTCTCCTTTAAAGCATTCCGTGTGTGTGTGTGTGTGTGTGTGTGTGTGTGTGTGTGTGTGTGTTCAAATTCTAGTCTAGATCATTACTGGTCACTGTCCTAACTAGCATTAGAAAAGCAGAAAAGAAATATGATTTTTAAATTTCCAGATACCACCAAATTCAAAGCCTAAAATTTAGGGCTGGGGAGATAGCTCAGTGGTATAAACATCTACCTGTCTGGCAAGCATAATGTCCTGAGTTCTGTCCCTGGGACTGCAAAGCCTAAAATTCAAACTTGATCATCTAGATTATTACGGAGCCATGTTTGTCAAGGTAAGAGGATAAAACATATTTTATTTAGCAGTCAATTAGCTTGAACTATAGTACTTAAATATTTAAATATGTGATTGGTAGAACTCCATTTGTACTCCTTTTCTACACCCTACAAAAGTTGAAAGCATCTCTACTTAGAAATCCCTACTCCAACACACACATACTTCCAGCTCACAAGCACTGATGAAGTGTGTTTATGTTCATTCTAAAAATAAAATGAAATTTAAAGGCAGCTGATTTCTTTTTCTTTTTTTTTAATGCATTTGGTACAGGGGCTACAGGGAGTACAGGGTCTCACTAGACTTGTAGTTACCCTCCTGTTTCCAACCTCCTAAATGCTGGGATTACAGGTGCACACCACCACACCCAGTGTCAATCACCATCTCAGGGTACCTCAGGGGTGAATCCTGCACAGCACACCAGGGATCGAACCCCAGCTGCTGAGCTCTGTCTAAAGAGAAAGGCAGTTGATTTCTAAGGCCATCATTTCCACTTTTCAGTAATGTTTGCAACCAAAATCCACAGTACTTGGTCCAATGAGATGCTCGGCAGACTAGAGCACCTGTGTCAGTGAGCTTAGCAAGCACAGAGACCGTGGTTTGATCCCCGGGTGGCACATGTAGCATCAGCCCCGCCCCCAGGGTGGGCTGGGCTGGCCAGAGTTTGGGGGTAGGGCCCACGCCTATAATCCCAGTGTTGGGGAGGCTGAAAGTAAGAGCATCACCAGGAGTCCAAGCTGTGCAAAAACAAAATACATTTAAAAAAGAAAACAAAGCAAAGAAATACATAATGCTCTTTGATAAGTTGCTGTTTAGAAAATGATAGATTTCTTCTCAAATACACTGACACAAACTGTGGCTGTCTGTCACCGACCACCATAGAGAGTCATTCCCAAAGTAGAACAATTCTATGAATAATATTGTACTGTGATGCCTGCTTAGTTCCAGACTTCAAAGTCATTACAACCCCAAACAACTCATCTACAACCCCTTCCTTGAGACTAGATCTATAAAATGTTTTCTACCCACTTTTACAAGCTCCCAGCCCCATATTCAGAAAAGTGTTTACCTAAGGTCGTTGAATCAGTCAGGGCCAAGGGAACTCACAGAATCGTCATTCATCGGCCCAGACTCTGTCCACTAGACAGCCTGATTATGAGATGAAATACTGGTAAACATGGGCTTCTGTGTCCAGGAAACGTGCTGTGAAGGGCATAATGAATTACTTATGCTGTGTGTGTACATATAAATCATATTAAGGCATGCTGAATAGTACATTATCATGCTTCTATTTTGCATTACAAAAGTAACTAATGTAAGTTGCAAAGTGTTCTTTAATCCATTATTCATTTCTAAAAGTAGTCAGACCACTACTCGAGTCCCATAAAGGGCTACCCATGTAAGCAAATCTGCTTTTCAATTGATAGAGATGAAACAGCAAGATTTTTGAATCCATTTTAAATTAGTCAAGTTATACTTATCAAAACCCATATTAAATCTAAATATTCCTAGTTCAAATAAAAGAATTATGAAGAATTATAACTCCCCCACCAAGTCCAGAATCAATATAATTCCTTAGGTATGTGTGATTCTCTGATACTGTTTGCTTTTCCGTATTCTTAGTGTTTACATTGGGTCAAACTCTTTTCCTTTCTTCTCTTGTTTGAGTTCAACTACATATGCATTGTGACATCGCACAATATCTACCTCAATGTAGTCAGTGCCTCTTCCATTTATGTTTCCCTTTGCGGAAGGTTGGAGCGTGCTTATCCCTCTGGAGCACCCCATACATGTAACCCCTCAAAGGCCTTTCTAAGCATAGCTCAAAGGCCAGAAGCCATCAAAGGAAAAGGCTCTGACCAATTAATACAAAAATAACACAAATGCAAGACACAATGACAAACTAAGAGACTATATACAGCTTACACTGAAAAACATCAGTCTTTTTGTTTAAAGTTAGAGGACTTGAGAAAAAAACTAACAAGTTAATAAAAACCAAACGAAACATGTGAAAAAAGTGCAGAGAAAGAAATATAAATGGAAAGGCCAGGGAGATGGCTCAGTGGAATAAGCTCTTCCCTGGCAAACACAAGGGCCTGAGTTCAATCCCCGGTTTCAAAAGAAAGAAAGGAAGGAAGGAAGGAAGGAAGGAAGGAAGGAAGGAAGGAAGGAAGGAAGGAAGGAAGGAAGGAAGGAAGGAAGGAAGGAAGGAAGGAAGAGAAATACAGATGGACTTAAACCATAAAAGATGTGTAACATTGCTTATGTAAGAGGTCCACCAAATAGCTCAGCGGATTAAAGTGACTGCTTAGTGAGACGCAGCAGCTGGTGTCCGATCCCCAGGCCTACTGTGCTGGCCCTGCCCTCAGAGTGCGCTGAGACAGCAATTGAGACTGGGCATGGTGGCATATGCCTGTAATCCCAGCTCTTGGGAGGCTGTAAACAGGCAGATCACTTCAAGTCTGATCTAGTAGTGAGACCCTGAATACCCTTCCCTAAAATACAGAAAAAAATCCCTTTCTGGGAATTTATCCTAGGGATAAAAATGCTCTCACACTTTTTTTTTTCCAATACTGGGGATCAAACTCAGGACCTTACACTTGCCAGGCAGATGCTTATGCCACTGAGCTATTTCCCTGGCCCTTAATTTTATGCATTTGGCATAGGGTCTCAATCTGCAGCTCAGTGGCCTGGATGGCACAGCATGCAGTGCCAGGAATCAAACACAGTCCTTGGGCTTGCCAGGACTTAGGCCACTGTGTTCTTTTTGCAGCCTCCATGTTCACACACTTGCGAAAGGATGTACCTACAAACTGACTCATTGTAGTATTTGTAATAGCAAATGTTTGAAAACCACCCAAGTGCCAGTCAGTAGATACAAAGTTTAAATTTATGTGTGAACTTGGTCTAGACAACAGGGTGTCTGGACATTGGATCAAACCTTCTTCTTGATGTTTTTGGATATGCTAAACATTTAACTAAGTCAACTAACTACAACAGCTTTCCTTCCCTATTGTGGACAGACCTCTTCCAATCAGTACAGACCCGAACAGCATGAGACCCCAACTGTCCTCCAAGGAAGAAGGAATTTCTACAGCTTGACAGCCTTCAAATGCAGGTTCTGCTTTTTTCCTGACTTCTAATCTGAAGTGTACCAGTGTGTGGGGGACCACCTGAGCAGCTCTCCTTGAAAGAAAAGCGACTGTCTCCATTTTTACTGAGTCTGATCCTATTTCCTCATATTGTTATGTACAGAGCTGGCTAGGATTTCTGTTTATCCTTCAATTGGCCTTAAGCAATGTGTATTGATCTAGCTGAGGTGCTGGTGATAGTCTTTGAAGGTGGCATGTGTGTTTCCCTGGTAAGCCTGCTGTTCCTTAACGTGAGCCGGGTGGAGACAGGATGGTAGAGCTAATGCTCCGCGCTGCCAGCTGGGATCGAGCCTTGAGATAGAGGCTATGACTTCCTGGGGCTTGAAAGACTACATCAAAGCTGAAGCCCTAGACTTCCCAAAACATTAAATGCTATATAATGCAGATTACTCTCTCTCTGCATATCCTCTGCATATGGCAGAGGTAAATGTAGGCCCCACGCCTAGCTCAGCTCACAGTAGTCACCTACTTCCCACAATTCTCAATCCTCAAGCCACTCCCTCACTGAATAAAAACCGGGTGAGGCCCTGGGTCCCTCTCTTGGTTCCGGGAAGCCATCTGCATGGCTGGACCTAGAGCCCCTTGACTCCCCGATGATTAAAAATATAATTTAGTGTCCTCATTTTCGCCGTGGGCTGCATGGAAAGTGGTAGATTGGAATCAACTTGATGGGATTCCAATAACGTAACTTTGGGATTACAAATATTGGTTTCTTGGACTGAGACGAGGACCAGGAATAGTCTCCTACACCAGTGGTTCTTCCTTCATCTCAATCCTGCTGGCCTCCGGATTAACACTACACTATCAAACTCCTTGATTTCCAGCTCACAGATTTGCTCAGCAGATCATGGAACTTGGCAGGTTCCCTAATTCCAGGAGTCAACTTCTTGTAATACATCTCTTCTCATCCTTATTTTCATCCTATTGATTTGATTTATCAGGAGCACTCTGACTAATACAATAGGGAATTGGTTATATAAATTATAATACTTATGTTAAGAATAGTGTTCAACATTATAAACACAAATGGGGATTACCCCTGTCCAGTACTGTAGAAAGATCCTTGGCACATATTAGAACAATAGTAAGGTACAGAACAGGATGTGCTGTATGTTAACTTTTGCATAAGAAATGGAGATGAAGATACATATTTACAATTGCTTGTATTTGCATTAAGAAACTGAAAAAGAAACACAAAAATATAAAAATAAAATCATCTCATTAGAGATCAAAGTAACCAAGACATATACTTCTAAGTTAATTTTTTTCAATCCTTTTGTTTTTTGAATAATATGAATACATTACTCGAAACAACTTGAAATTAAAAATAAAAAGTGATATTCATATTATCCTGGTTTATTTCTTTTATAACACTGCTGTCTGATGTCTTTCTGTTTAATTATGTGTTTCCTTATTGCTGCCCTTCTTGAATGGAGATCAGCAATTTTTTTTTTCTTTTTTTATTTGGTATAGTGTCTCACTATGCAGCTCAGACTTACAGTGATCCTCCTGTCTCAGCCTCACCAGCATAGGATTACATGTGCTACCATGTCTGGTCTTGGTGGCCGGCTCAGTGTTCCAGGCCAGCATGACTCAAGGTCCCAGGGATCAAACCCCAGTCACTGAACTTGGCTACACAGGCACTTAGTCTGTTGAGCTATCTTGCCAGCCCTGATCAGCAAATTATTGGCCCATTGGCCAAATTCAACACCTTGTTTAATAAATAAAGGTGGTTTTTTTTTTTTTTTTGAAACGTAACCCTGCTCTTTTATTTAGCCATTTTAAAGTCTGCTTTTGAGTGACAGTAACAAAGTTCAGCAGTTACTGACAACCATATGACCTACAAAGTCTAAAAACTTCAATATCTGAACCTTTATTTACCAAAAAATGTATGGAGTCCCTTCCTCTAGGGTGTGAATTTCTTTTCCTTTTTCTTTCTTTATATATTTAATACAGAGATCTGCTGAGGTCTCACTGTACAGATTGGACCTGTTTTCAGCCTCCCAAGCACAGGGATTACAGGTGTGCACCACCATACCTAGTCTCAATCGCCATCTCAGCATGCCCCAAGGGTGGTGCCAACACAGCACACTGGGAATTGAGCACGCACTCCCTTCATCTGCCTAAGCAGGCACTTTAATCCACTGAGCCTGGGCCTTAGAGTGTGAATTTCTACCTAATAAAATGTAAGAGTAGAAGGATTATTTGGTCTCCATTCTAACGCTCTCCACCCAGAATGGCGTCTACTGCATTCCATAGCTCAGTTGTTCTATCCATGCTTGGATTCCTGTGGAGACAAGCTCAGGAAATGGGCTTGCAAGCTCACAGCCTATTCCCATAGGGTAGGAGAGGAGCAGGCTAGTGCAGAGAGAGAAGGCAAGGCTCAGAGCGGTCTCTGAGACTTGGCAGGGAGCGTGGAAGATGGAGATACCCTTCAGAGACCTCTGAGTCGCAGAGGCTGGGCTTTCAGAGCCCCTCTGGGATCTGTCTTGCCTGGGGCCTCTTGGGGAGGAGGTGTGACCTGGAGGGAAGCAGCTTTCTTCAGACAGATCTGCTCCCACAGGGGTGATGCCAGCCAAGTGCTGTCTGCCAACAGCACTCGCAATGGCTGGGGGTAATAGGTCCTCAAGTCCCGGGAGGAAAGGCATGCAGTAGCATACTCCCAAGAATGAACTGAAAACCCAACTGTGGGGGTAATGTTTGCACACCCTTGCTCCAGGGATAATTTCAAGTTTTTGTAAGTACCATTCAATAGATTTTATTTTCATAATCTCTCTTGGGATTTCCCAGTCTACATCTGACTGTGTTTTCTCAGAAGCAGACTCTGCGATAGTGCTTAAGACACCACTGGATGACTGTGAGATGCAGGTTGTACCAGCAGAGGAGCCGAGAAGTCAGACAGCCCATCAGCTGCAGACAATATAAACACATGTGGCCTGGGGAGTGGTGCCCACATAGAAATTGTGCCAGTGAGTTCATCATTACCATTGTGCTCAGTTAGTTACTCTTGGTTTTGAGTCTTGGTTTCTGATAGGTAAATTTTTGTTTTTTATTCCATTGATTCCAAATCATTACATTTAATTTACAGACAAGAGTTCACTGAAGGGCCAGAGAGATAGCTCAGGGGCATAAGCACCTGCCTGAGCAAGAGCAAGATCCTGGGTTCAATCCCTGGTACCAAAAATGAAAACAAAAAATCTATCTTTATGGGCCAGGGAGATGGCTCAGTAGAATTAGCACTTCCCTGGCTTAGCACTTCCCTGGCAAGCTCAAGGGCCTGAGTTCAATCCCCAGTTCCTCCAAAAAATATATATATATATTTTACCTGATGTTGAAAAGTTATGCAAGTATATAATGCTCTATGCAGATTGGGCTAAAAATCCCTTCCTTTTGTTTCCTTTTCCAATATAAAAATCAACAGCCTAGCTCTTATTAAGTGAAAGGGTAGTGTGTTGGTAGCAGTTCCTACCAACTGCTGTCAGTACAGTTAGTTTTATCTCCCTCGCCTCCTATAAAGCACCACCAAGTAGTGCCATTAACACGAGGAAAGCAGCCAGAGACAAGGATGGTCATCTTATTTCTTATAGAGGGGTACAGCTCAGTGGTAGTGTTACAGGCAGCTGAGTTACATACAAATACTATAGACAGTCAGAGAGAGTTAGGCCCTCAGGGAAACAGGAGCTTTCTTAGCTTTCTTTCCTCCAATAAATATATTCTGCTCTTAACTCTGCTGTTCCT
This sequence comes from Ctenomys sociabilis, assembly GCA_004027165.1. Lineage (NCBI taxonomy): Eukaryota > Metazoa > Chordata > Mammalia > Rodentia > Ctenomyidae > Ctenomys > Ctenomys sociabilis. Next base: position 46,972 of record PVKA01004197.1, on the reverse strand, counting down.
AAAATTCTTTCTTCAGTTTTAGCGAACATGAACTCGGCCCAGGTATGCTCCAGGTTGGGAGTTTCACTACCCTATATTAGTGGGGGCTTGTTCAGCACACAGAATGTCCTGGGCTCCACTTCCCGCACTGCCGAAAAGAAGAAAAAACATCACCTGGAACTTTTTCTTCCCTTTGAGAGACCACAAGCTCATAACCACATTTTTCCAATCTGGAGACTGTAATTTTCACATTTTTCCAGAAAGACTGAATAACTTCCCACCTCAAACTCAAGTTTTTGGGCTGGGAATATAGCTTAGTGGTGTAAGCATCTGCCTGGCAAGGTCCTGAGTTCAATCCCTGGTTTTGCCAAAACAAACAAACAAAAACTCAACTTTTTATCCTGTGAAACTACAGATTCTACATCTTTTATTTTAAAACAATGGTTCCTACAGGAACAAAGTATCAGTTTCTCTTAGGTACAACTGTAATTCTGACAACACCAATACACTTTGTCTCAATACAAAACTACTTCCAGTAACAGCTATCTTATTATAAAACCAAATTTACCATAGCATAAGTAAGATAATCCTAAACAGAAAAAACAATGACATAGAAATTATAACTATGTAAAAAAAAAACCTGTGAACAAAACAACAACAAAAAAATTCAAACACTAAAATAGTAACTTTCTTTGTGTCCCTGTTTCATAAATGTTTTGTGAATAAAATAGAGGGCAATAAAAGATAACTAGGTACAATGTAAGTAGGCTGAAAATTATAGATGAAGGGTGGGCATATTGTCCACTGTAATAAAAAATGAACTGGGGGACTAGGGAGATAGCTCAGTGAAATAAGTGCTTGCCTATCAAGACCAGGGTCCTGACTTCAATCCCCAATCCCCCAATCCAAAAAAATTGATCTAGGCACCAGGGCATTTTTTTCCAGCAATGGCTTCATGATGGCATCAGTATATGACAGGGCCCAAGTCTTTTATCCACTGGTCCAGGCTCTTCCCATGAAAAAATTATGTCTAAATTTCTTTCTTTTCTTTTTTTTTGTATTTTAGGGAAGGGTCTACAGGGTGTTCAGGGTCTATTATTAAGTGAAAGGGTAGTGTGTTGAATCTAGATTGGATTCATAGTGATCTGCCTGTTTGCAGCCTCTCAAGAGTTGGGATTACAGGTGCATGCCATCACGTCTAGTATCAATTGCCATCTCAGGGTACCTGGAGAGCAGGGCTGGCACAGTAAGCCTGGGATAGAACCCCTGACCCTTGTGCCTGCTTGCAGGCACTTTAATCCACTGAGCTATTTGGCCAGCCCTCTTTTTTTTTTTTTTCTTATTTTGCAGAACCAGGGATGAACTCAGGTCCTTGCTCTTGCCAGACAAGCCCTTATTCTACTGAGCCATCTCCATGGCCCCTTTTAATTTTTTTCTTTGATGTATTAGGTTATTACAGGGCCTTACCATGCAGCTGGTGATCCACCTGTTCTCAGCCACCCCAGCTCTGGGATTACAGGTGTGTGCCACTATGACTGGAGTATGGCTGGCTCAGCCTGCCATGGAGGCAGGGCTGGCCAGTCATATGGTGTTGCAGGAGATAGAGCTGGGGTCCCTGGGCTTGCCTAAGGAGGCACTTCAGTCCAAGGAGGTATCTCACCAGCCCCTCTAAGTTTCATTTGAATACTCAGAAGGAATGATCCTGTTTTTACCTTCTGATAATTACTTATGGATGTCATCCCAATAATGAAGTATTTCCTAGCCTTAGGAGAGCATGAATATCACAAGGGGAGCTTTCAGAAAGCAGGTACCTGAGTTCCAATCTAATAGACTCTCTATCTGTAGCCTAGACTATCATGCAGGCATCTACGTTTTTATCTCACTCCCCAGGAGAGCTAATGCAGCCACATCTGAGAGCTGCTGCAATGTCACAATCTATGGACAAAGCTTGAAGCCTTAGAGCTGGCTGATGAATGAAACTATTTGGTACACGACAATGAATCTTAGTTGAGAGCATCCAACACTAAGTTATACAGTCAGGGCAGGTTTTGTTTTAAAATATTTTACTCAGACTCATCCACTTACCCCATTCACCTTGTTAGGTTAATCTTCATTTTGGGCTCTATCCGTATTTTCTCACATTGTTGCAAGCAGCTGAATTAGATAAAATATTGTAGACCCTCAAGGAGACAATATGGAACACAAGATAGTTTGGCAACTTTAAGAGAGACAGACACCCCTGCTGTGGGTCACATCTCAAGACAAAAGAGTGAACAAATACAGCCACATACTTCCCTAGGAATGGGTGCCAGGGCTTGATATTCTAAATAGGTATCAATCACCTGGAAGCCAGAGAGAGTCACTGACCCAACTCCCAACAGGAAAAGCCCCAGGTCTGTATTCATGCCTACTTGGTATGTGATTCGCTTCCCCGTTTGGTCCTGGATTTAATCAATTTTACCTGAGCAATTGTGCTTGTAAACTTCTTGGTTGACCATAGCGTTGCAGGCAGCTGAGTTAAATAGAAATATTTAGGCAAACAGACAGGGTTAGGCCCTCAAGACAGTGTGGAAGACAAAGTGACTTTGCAAGATGGGCCAAGGCAGACCCCTGCTATGGGCTGGACCTCGAGACAAAAGAATAAACAAATGCAGCCACATATCTCCCTAAAGATAGGCATCCAGGACGGAGATGCTAAAAGTCCCTCACCTGAGGGACACCTGGAGGTCACTAACTCAGCCCCCTACAGGAAAAGCCCCAGTTCTGTATTGCTGCCAGCTTGCCTTGCCAGCTTGCTTATGTGACTCTCTTCCTGGTTTGGTCCTGGATTTAATCAATTTTACCTCAGTGATTATGCTTGTAATCTCATTGGTTGCCCAGTTTTGTCCCACCTCACGCCCAACTGAGTATGTTTCCATGTTCTTCACCTTAGATATGCCTCACCACATGGTTTTCCTGTATAAAAATCCCTGAAAGACAAAGTTTCCAGGGCAAACAGCTCAGGTCCCCCTTCTGGCTTTCTCTGAGACAGGAGCTTTCTTAGCTTTCTTTCCTCCCATAAATATATTCTGCTCTTAAGCACCATTGTTCCTAAAATTCATTCTTCAGGGTTTTTTGTTTTTTAATGTATTTTAGTACAGGGTCTACAGGGTCTCTACATAGATCAAACTCATAGTGATTCTCTTGCTTTCAGCCTCCCAAGCCCTGAGATTACAGGTGCACACCACCATGCCCAGTCTCCATCGCTGTCTCAGTGTGCCCCAGGGGTGGGGCCAGCTCGGCAGGCCAGGGATTGAACACCTGTGGGCAGTTGAGCTCTGCCTAAGCAGGTGTTTTAGTCTGCTGAACTATCTGGTCCACCATCATTCTTCAGTTTTAGAGAACAGGAACTCTGTCTAGGTATCTTTAAGGTTAGGAATTTCATTCCCCTATATCAATAGTTTTGTCCCACTTCATGCCCACCTAAGTGAGTTTCCATGTTCTTCACATTAGACCAGCCTCACCACATCGGTTTACTGTATAAAATCCCTAGAAGAGGCATCTTCATGGGAACCTTCTTGGGTCCCCTACTGTCCTTCCCTGAGACAGGAGCTTTCTTTACCCTAATAAATATATTCTGCTTTTATTTTATTTTTTATTCTTTTTTTTTAAGTTCTGGGGATTGAACTCAGGACCCTACACTTGCCAGGCAGGTGCTTATTCTACTGAGCTATCTCTTCAGCCCTTATATTCTGCTTTTAATCTCTATTGTTCCTAAAATTCATTCTTCAGATGTTTGTTTGTTTTGGCAGAACCGGGGATTAAACTTAGGCCCTTGCACTTGCCAGGCAAGGACTTAGTCTACTGAGCTATCTCCCCAGCCCCTTTGTTCTTCAGTTTTAGAGAACACAAGCTTGGCCCAGATATCTTTCAGGTTGAGAGTTTCATCCCCCTCTGTCAACATGTTTGTGTCATGCTGCATCAGCCCATGTGCCTCATCTCTGAAACACAACAGCCTCCCCTCACATGTACAACCTGACTCTGAAACATGCAGGCTTTTCAATCAGCTTGACCTTTGTTCTCTGACAGAAGCTGCGGGATTGCTTTGGCATAAGCAATAGGAGCACATCTTCCACTGGTGATACACAAGCAAACAGCAGAGCATAATGACAAAGTAAAAACAATTTTGAATTATTATGTATTTGATGCGCCATGTCCAAAAGTCAATATTCCCTGTATTGGCGGATCAAAGAGCAAAACCAACAGTTTGCATCATGGACATTTCTTCTCCCATGAATATAAACATAGACCCAGTGATGAAACAAGTCAGGAAGTCCTCATAGAGGCATGGCTTCTTAAGGACAAGAAGTTTAAAGATTCAGAGTAAGGACCAGCCAAGTAACTCAGTGGATTAAAGTGCCTGTAAGCAGGTGCAGGGGCTGGGGATTTGATCCCCAGGCCTGCAGTGCCAACTGAGACTGGGCATAGTGGTGCATGCCTGTAATCCCAGCTCTTGGGAGGGTGTAAACAGGTGGATCGCTATGAATCTGATCTAGTAGTGAGACCCTGAACATCCTGAAGACCCCTCCTTAAAATATAAAAAATAAATAAAATAAAATAACGATTCAGAATAGAAATGTTCAAACTGGATGGTTATGATCCAAATGAAGTTTAAATTTAATAACCAGAAGAAAATAGCCCAAAAGTTGTAAGATACTTAGACATGAGCTTTGGATGGGAGAAATGTTCCTACCTTGATGCTTATATTTTAAATGTAGCATGTTTTTTTTTTTGTTTGTTTGTTTGTTTTTTGGTGTTTTTTTTTTTTTTTTTTTTTTCAGAACTGGGGATTGAACTCAGGTCCTTGTGCTTGCCAGAGAAGCACTTATTCCACTAAACAATCTTCCAGGTCCCTGTAGCATGGATTTAAATAAACTACAGGTATTTAAAAAAACAGAATAGGGACCTGTGGTGCATGCCTGTAGTCCCAGCACTCGGGAGGTTGAGACAGGATGATTGCTAAGAGTTTGAGAACAGCCTAGGGACTACAAAAGTGAGTACAAAGCCAGCCTGAACTGTGCAGCAAGATCCTGTCTCAAAACAAATAACAACAAAAACAGAATAAGATTATTACAAACTTTAGCCAAGTTTGGGTAATTAAACAATATAGTGAGACCTTGTCTTACAATTAAAAATAACAAAAGGGCTGGGGATGAATCCCAGTGTAAAGGCTCTAAATCCCCAGCACCAATAAAACAAAGAATCCATTTGACATTTAAAATATAATTGGATCTACTGGTAATATTCTATTCCTCAATCTAAAGGCAAGTTGTACTGACAAGTTCACCTTGAGAAAATTCTTTGAGCTGTAAACTTACAATCTATGCCCTTTACAGTATGTTGTATTTTAGAAAAAAGCTTACCTAGGAATTCATTAGAATAAAATCCAGTGTGCATATAGTCTTCCATGAATATAAGGTTGCTATATGTTTTGTGTGTGAATATTAGGAAAAGCAAGGAAGTTAAAGGATAGAATCAGTCTCTGAACAATGGTGAATAAAACCACATGAAGTGAAACGTAAAAGCCAGGTTGGATTACAGTATAACTCAATGTTAGTAAAATGGTGTGACCATACACTACCACCATTGTTAGGGTAATGTCAGAGCTGACAAATACAATTAGTATCATTTTAAAAAAAGATCAAGGGGCCAGGGAGATGGCTCAGTGGAATAAGTGCTTCCCTGGCAAGCACGAAGGCCTGAGTTCAACCCCTGGTTCTGCCAAGAAAAAGATCAAAACAGACAGGTCTGTGCTACTGTTGCAGGCAGCAGAGTTAGATAATTTTTTTTTTTTTTTGTAGATAGAAATATTATAGTATGAAAGACAAGATGACTTTACAACTTTGGGAGAGACAGACCCCTTCTGTGAGTCAGACTTCAAGACAAAAGAGTAAATAAATACAGCCATATACCTCCTTGAAGATAGGCATCCAGGATGGAGATTCTATTTGTTTGGGGGGGGGGTATGGAACCAAGGATTGAACTCAGGTCCTTGTGCTTGTCAGGCAAGCATTTACTCTACTGAACCATCTCCCCAACCCTCTATTTTTTTTTTTCTTTTTTTTTCAAGCTCTGGCAGGTTTTATTAATGAAAACTTCTGCTTGGTTTACTTTTCACAGTTCTGCTCTGGCATGCTTCTAATGATAGCAGAGTCACCTGGATCAATGATTGCCAGTGTGCGTGCTCTGTAGTATTCTCCACAGGTCATGCACAGCTCGATATTATTGCTGCTATAGTGGTGGACATGAGTTTTGGCCAACCTGGCACAGTACTCTACCTCAGCTTTTCTCAAGGCTGGGCAGCTGTTGGCAAGGGTGACCAATCTCACTTTGCCCTGTCTGATCATCTTCAGCGTCTGCTTGTACCCCAGCATGTATTTTTCATGACAAGTTGGAGCCTAGAGTTGATGGACTCCAGAGATTTTTTCATCTTCTTTGGGCCACCATCCTCCTGCCTTTGGTGCAGATGGCCCTCAGCCAGGAGCAGCCTCCAAGATGGCCAGGGAGCGAGAAAGGAACCAGGATTGAGATTCTAAATGAGTCCCTCACCTTAAGGATACCAGAAGTCGCTAACCCAGCCCCAGTCCTCTATGGGAAAAACCCCTGTTCTGTATTCCTGCCCACCTGCCATGCCTGTTTGCTATGTGACTCACTTCTCTTTCAGGCCTGGATTTAATCAATTTTACCTGAGAGATTGTGCTTTTAATCTTATTGGTTGACTATAGTTTTGTCCCACCTCATGCACACCTGAGCGAGTTCCCATGTTTTCTACCTTAGACCGCCTCATTATATGGTTTTACTCTATAAAATCTCTGGAAAAGTCAGCTTATGGGGCAACCTTCCAGTGTCCTGCTTCTGTATTTCTCTGAGATAGGAGCTTTCTTTCTCCCAATACATATATCCTGCTCTTAACCTGCATTGTTCCTAACATCCACTCTTCAATTTTAGAGTACACAAACTCAGCCCAGGTATCTTTCAGGTTGTGAGTTTCATTCCTCCATATCATCATGAAGCAATGTAATTACCCCTACAGGACTGGAACTTCATTTTTAAGGGAAGTAGTATACAACCTGGAAGCCAGGATTTGAAAGTTGATCTTGATAGGTTTTGATGGTGTCCCAGCAGAAAAACAAGAAGAAAGAAAAAGGGAAAGGGCTTTATTATACAGGAAAAGAGGACTCATTACTTTGGAGGACAAGGAGAGGGTTGGGGAAGATAAGGAATTTTCTGGATTAGAACAAAGGGAGGCTGAGGCTTTAATGGCCTTTTGCCAGAGGTGGAGTTTGAGGGGGATGTTTAGATACACCTGAAGAGCTGACTGAGGCCTTCTCTGAGGTGGCAGGAAAAGTGGAAGGAAACTGCATCCTGGGCTGAGTTGGGAAGGGAGGAGTTCTCTGGAAAGATAAGCTGTTGTTTTAAGGGCTTCAGCCATATTGGATGACCACCGTAATAATTTAGCAATTCATACTAGGGCCATAACTTATCAGATCTGACCGCACATAAGCTCTATAACATTGGGCATATTAACTTATGTAAGCCCTAATTTATTCATCTGTAAAGAGGAGATAATAAAATCTTGTGGGGCTGCTGTGAAGATTAAGCAAATAAGATGTTGCAGCCCTGGTCTAACCTCTAGCTTAAGTAACAATTATTTTGTTGTTCCTGCCATGAGATGTAAAAATTTTGTGGAAAAACTGTCTCTCCATTTGGCATTATTAATGGCAAAACAGAATGTTTTGGTTTTTATTTATTTATTTATTATTTTTTGGTGGAACTGGGGATTGAACTCAGGCCCTTGCACTTGCCAGGGAAGTGCTTATTCTAGGGAGCCATCTCCCTGGCCCCAGAATGTTTTGGTTTAAAACAGTTATTTTTCCATGATAGCATTAAACCAATTTTGAGGGAGCTATGTATGCTGGCATACATTTATAATCTCAGCCACTCAGGGTCTGAGGAAGAAAGAAGATCACAAGTTCAGGGCCAGCCCAAACAATTCAGTGAAACCCTATCTTAAACATAAAAGGGCACAGGACATAGCTCAGTAGTAAAATGCTTGCCTAACATGCTTAAGACCCTGGGTTCAGTCTTTACTACCAGACAACAACACAATGTTAGGACCGATAAATGATTGCTACATACTAAAAATGTCCAACTCAGCATGCCTTTTGGTTTTTGAAGAAAGTGTGGAAGGCACAAGTTAGCAGGCTTGTAAGTGGGTCCTGCCCACTGATGCATAGCCTCTCAGCAGTTAATATAAACGCTGGATTTACATGGCCTTCAATTTCCTCTTACAACAGTTGCCTGAGTAGAATTTATCACCCTTGTCCTGCTACACTTAGGAGGACAGACAAGGTGACAAAAGCAGCCCTGCTGCCCGGACAGTTCTCATGTGAAAATGAGCAGCACTAGCTTTAATTTTTTCACCCAAATCAAAACCTGTTGATGAAGTTGTGTTTAGACGTGGCTTGGATCTGGATAGCAATGTTATTTGTGTATGCTTATTTAAATACCTAAGTATGGGGCAGGGAGGTTTTCCCTATAAATTACCTCTGCGTAATCATATGGTCTTTGGGTTAGCATCAAATAGATCTATATCTACAAAAAGCTGCATTAATATAAACAGAAATCTGTTAACATTAAAAACCCTTTCAAATACTATGGAGCCCCCCGCTGAACCTACCAAGGTGAGGAAGATCAGAGGTTCAATGAAACCCTTCTTCCCTCTTTTGCCCTGCTGCTTTGATAGTTGTGATTTGGTGAACTGGAAACAAATTCACAAGGGGCAGGCTTGCCATTTCAAGGCTCTCAGATCAAATTGAAGCCTTGTTTTTAATTTCATTTCCTTTTTTATTTAAAAAAAAAAAACCTTGTTATTCACTTTTCTAAAGCACACAAAAATGTAAGTTAACTGTCCCAGCACTGCCTCTGTGCCTGGCTGCTCACTGGATAAAACATAAACATATTGTCAAAAATACTCTGGGCCCAGACAGCCCAACACAGCACTGGGGCTGATGGAGAAAGACTCTAAACAAAGAAGTCATCAGTGTCTGGGAATTCCCTACTACAGTTTTTATCAAGATTTTTATGCTCAAGTCCATCCTGGGTATTGGAAAAGAATAGCAAGAGTTTTGTCTCTATTTTAAAGAGGAAATTATTGGGAAAACAGAATTAATCTTTGACTTGAGCAGAGTCAATGAGAACGATTTTCTGATTCTAGCTGAGATGTGCTATTGATAGTCTTTGTCATCTCTAGGAGGTTCTGTACCCCTATTTCCCTACCACCACACAGGAACCGTACGAACAGGCTTTGTCTCCAGCAACTGATACTTTCTTGCTCACATGTGTGAGCTGCTGGGTGGAAAATAAAATTACATGCTTTGAATAGATTAGGAAGAAGTCAACATGTTAAGAAATCTCTAAATGAATCCCTTGGTCCAATGAGGCACACTATATACCTTACTTTTAAAAATACATTACTTTCTGTATTATATTCTTGGAAACTGTACCACATTTAATGAAAGAGAGCATGGTGGTTTTTGTTTTGTTTTGTTTGTGATTTATGATGACATTTGAGGTGTCTACTTTGTTTTTGTTCAGCTTGTTGCTGCATTGCTAAGGAGTTCCAAAAAGGATCTGTTCTTCCATGATGATTCCTCAGGAATTAAAAGCATCCTGTTTCATCGGAAGGGCTAGGAGAATGAAGAGTAAGAGCCTGAGCAAGAGGCTTGGGAAGTAAGAAAAAGAATTAAAGCTATGGCCATGAGGGTGGTAGAAAGACCACCCTTGACCTAGTTGTAAACTCAGAAGATGAATGCGATTGGGGTGTGGTGAATGACAGAGATCATGACATGAGCTTGGGTGAGAGATGCAGCTCAGGTTGTGAGATGCCTTCTAGGCCATGGATATTGCTGGAGTTTTAATCTAACCTCAGCGTGAGGTCATTGAGGGTGTTTTGAACAGAGGAATAAATGATAGCCTTCACATTTGAAAATTTTCCTACTGCCCTGTGAGGATGGCTTCAAGGTAGCAAGACCAGAAGCCAGGTTGATTAGCAGCCTCTGCGCTCGCACTAGTCCAGAAAGACACTCCACTGGCTGGAGCGATGAACACAGTGAGCGTGGGGGAATGGGCAGATTCCAAGTCAAATCTGAAGGTAAAGCTGTCAAGTCTGGCTTACAGATGTCTTCTAAGGGTATGAGATGTGGGGAAAATCAAGGGTGACTTTGGGTTTCTGGAACAAGTGACTAAGAGCCAGTCGCTTGCCATTACTTCTCTGCAGCACATAGGTAGAAGCTCAGTATTCTTGTTCCTCCAGCTATGCCTCTATTCACTGTCGCATCCTCCTTCAGCTCTATCCTCCCTCCAAGGTCCAAGTCTAGATTTCAGACTGTGTGTTGTGCACCAAATGCAACCAGCTGCTTTATCTTCTTGGTCAGCTCTAAAATTGGAGGATATTTATTAAGGTATTCCTCCCCTTTATTTCACCCCAACATCAGACCATCATCCAAGGTCAGAGCAACTCTGCCTCCAAGACAATCACCAGTTGCACTCCCTTCTCTCTTCTCTGTCCCCCTTCATTCCTGTTGAAACCTGCCCAGGCACTGATGGAGTCCCCCACTCCTTCCCTTACCACTCACCCCGGCTCTCCCAATCTGTACTCTACTTCCAGATGGGTCCCCCCCAGGTGAAAAATTCAGTCATTTTATACTCATACTAAAAAAAATTGTTTCCCTGTTGATGAAGAAATTAAGCACACACAGCTGTGTCTGGCATCCAAGATTTTCTGCCACACAACACCAGCACACTTTAGGGGAATATTCCACAGAAGTGGGGTGACCTTGTGAACACTGCAAAGAAGAGGCCGAGGGGATGGTACTGGGATTGAACACAGGAGACTTAATGCAGAGCTGCAGCTGGGCTGTCCATCTGCACTAAGAGCAGCTCCCTCCAAAGAATTCCCTTCATCACTGCAGCTTCATAATACAACTTCAAATATGGTGAGGCAATGCATGCATACTATAGTGATGCATTATATCCATATTTACAACAGCACAATTCATGATAGTTCAATCTTAGAAGCAACCTACAGGTGTCTATCAACAGATGAATGGATAAAGAAGCTGTGGTTGTACACAATGGAGTATGACTCTGCCACAAAGAAAGATAAACTGGGGTCATTTGTAGGAAAATGCATGCACCTTGAGACCATAGGTTAAGTGAAATAAATCAGGCCCAGAAGCTTAAATATTGCATAGATACCCTGATATGGGAAGTCCAAAATGTAAGGAGAGAACAAAATAAAAGATAGACAATAGGAATGATGGAGATAGGTCTTTTTCAAATGGGAAAGATATCAAAAGACAGGAGAAGGGGGAGAGAGAGGATGGAACATGGATGAAAAGAAGATTTAGATGTATTGTGTATATGTATCAACTCCACACAAGAAATATAAACATAACATACTGAAAACATGTACTAACTTTAAAAAAAAATGTATTTGGCACAGAGTCTCACTATGCAGCTCAGACCCATAGTGGTTCTCCTGTTTTCAGCCTCCCCAGCACTAGGATTATAGGTGTGCCACCATGCTACCACCATGTGATGCTGGGGATCAAACCCCAGTCCTTGCACTTACCTAAGTAGGTGCTTAGTCTGCTGAGCTATCTCACAGGCCGGGTAGTCTGATTATTGAATAAACTAATAATGCATTGAAGCAATTTCTTTGCTTTCCATTCTCTCTTTGGACCTGATTCTCCTATGCCTTCCTCTTTGGGAATACAGGATGCCTTTGGGTGAGTGCTGACACTCCTAGGGCACTGTCACTACTGTTTTAGAATACTAAATGTGACGCTAGTGACCTAATGGCATTTATGCACCTTTCAAAAGTGCCCAGTTTTCTCACGGGAAGTAATTTCAGCAATGATAGGCTGCTACTGAGTAATTTCTGATAGGCAATTAACACATATCAAATCAAGGCATGTTAGTCAAGGTTTTCTATGGCTCCTAGAGATATAGCAGGGGTCACCCATTAAGACACATTTGTGAGAGACCTCTGTGATGATTGTGGAAGCAGTGGGCAATATTCAAATAGAGCCAACTCAACCATTTACATGAATGTATTTTTAATCATAAAATGTCATTGTCCTACAGGCCTCTTTGTCTCGTTAGCAACATTGGAGGTAATGAGATTGAGTTAGTGTTTTAGGAGCAGTTGAAGTCAGCTTGGAAAGATAGCAGCAAAGGACACAGCCATGTCTGAAGCTCTGAATCATTATTTATCTGTGTGAGGTCTGGTGGTGCTTAAATATATAAAATATGACAATACAAATGTCTCCCAAGCATTCTTGTACTCTATAGCACTAGTTTTCATATCTGAGATGAAAAGAAAGAAAGAAAGAAAGAAAGAAAGAAAGAAAGAAAGAAAGAAAGAAAGAAAGAAAGAAAGAAAGAAAGAAAGAAAGCCAAATAGCTCAGTGGATTAAAGTGTCTTCAAGCAGGTACAGGGGCCAGGGATTTGATCCCTGGACCTACAGTGCCAGCCTCACCCCTGGGGCATGCTGAGATGGCAATTGAGACTGGGCATGGTGGTGCACACCTGTAATCCCAGCTTCTGGGAGGCTATAAACAGGCAGATCACTGAAAGTCTGATCTAGCAGTGAGACCCTGAACACCCTGTAGACCCTTCACTAAAATACAAAGAAGAAAGAAAGAAAGAAAGAAAGAAAGAAAGAAAGAAAGAAAGAAAGAAAGAAAGAAAGAAAGAAAGAAAGAAAGAAAGAAAGAAGCATACCAGGGTTGGACATTTTAATTTGGGTCAGGGTACTCATGTTGATATTTCAGAACACATCAATGGAGTCACTACAGAAAGAATACCTCCACAGACAACCTACTGAAGAGCAAGGCCAAGACTTGTTTCCTGGAACATCTCTTTGCTTTCACTACTCTCTCCACCTTGGTAATAGATGATCAGACTTTCATTGGCTCTGACCATTCCAAGGCCTCCAACCCATGCCTAGCCATCAGCCTGTGATGGATGATAAACTGGGACATCAGATTTCTTTGATCACAACTTTTTTTTTGTTTGCAGAACCGGGGATTGAACTCAGTCCCTTGCGCTTGCCAGGGAAGCATTTATTCTACGGAGCAGCCTCTCCACCCTGATCACAACTTTGGACCAAGAATGAGCTAGGAAATAAAAGATTGGGAATAGGAGGTTTTGCTGAAAAGATGTGCAGAACCACTATGAGGAAGAGCCAGAACCTCCAAAAGGGCCACATTCACCCTATGTGGTAGCCCAGACCCGCAGCCCCAGCTACTCAGGAGGGTGAGAAGGAGGATAATTTGGGCTCCCAGTTTTTATAGGATTCAGTCATAGTCAGCTGGCTCCAAGGCAGGAAAGGTGTGGTGAGAGGGCCAACCAGACCTTCATGAACCTATAATGGCCAGGAAGTAGACTGGTGAGTTAGGAGCTGCGGAGGGCAACCCACCTTCCCAGGGCATGCCTGCTTCCAACCAGACCAAGCCTCCTAACATCAGCTATGAACACATCCATGGATTAATCTGCTGGTGAGCATGGCACCCCATGACCCGATGACCATTCAAAAGTCCCATTGCTGAACACACAGGAAGTTTGGAGGACATTGTATGACTGTACCATAGCAGGAGGCAACAAGGCTGAACTCAGACTGATTTGCCTGTGAGCTGGAAGGAGCCTCAGAAATCTGTTTTTTCCCAGAATATGAGAGGGCCTAGCAATATTCCCAGTGTTCTTGAGCTGACAAATGCACAAGCACCTGAGGAAAGAGGCAAAGAGCACTGGAGGCCGTCCTGCACTACAGGGGGGCCACTGCCGACCTCCTGAGAGGACTTCTTCACCCATCAGCAGTGAAAAAAACCCAGGAGGGCAGCCTAGAAGAAGTCCCAGGGGTTTCAGTATGGGAAGGGACAGGTTGTCCAGGGTACAGTGAGGCAAAAGTCTGAAAATCACAGCATTTCCTTCATGATCTCCACTCCCAGGAATGGAAGTGTGCTACAACTAAGGGGTGTTTATCACTCGCTGTAGGAAGCACTCACCCCCAAATCACCTAGACCAGAGGACACAGACAGGAAAAGCCATGTGCCTAGGGAAGACACACAGGCTTATAAGTGACCTGTAGTGTGTCCCATGTCAAGTTGCTTAGCACCACTGTGGAACGGTGCAGCCTCCCTTTCATAGAACACCAGAGGGAGTGGGACTGTCAGCCACCTCGCACACAGCACCACCACAGACGCAAAAGATCCACCTCCCATACACCCTGAAACAGAGCAGTTAAGACTTCACCACCTGGCAAGCAGAGACTAGTAATCTAATGATCACTCAAGGAGATTTATCTAGGTACCCCAGCTGGTGGGGCTGAGAGCGACAGGTTTTTCTCATTGAGCAGACACAACTGGCCAAGAGTGAGCAGAATGGAGCACAGGTTGGAGAAAAGCAAATGACATTTCAATTTCAAGCTGAGCTCTATATACTTTTTATAACACCACTACCGCTTTCTTACAGTGCCTGACGAGGTCTGTGCTTATTGCAGCAAGAAAACAAGTAAATCTAATTAACTAAAATTGAAAATTCAGGGTAGAAATAACTCCATCATTCTTTGACTTCCTTCAAATTGCCAAGCTTTTGTCCACACCTGCCTGTGTCCTTGTTCTACCTTAGGTCCCTACTTCCCACGCCCATACTGTCCTAATAATTACCTAGTTTATGATCTTGGGCTGGCTGCTCATCTCTAGCTTGAATAAAGTTCACAAATATATCCTAGAGATGCAAAAAGTAGATTAAATTAAGCATCTGCAATACTTCGCTGGTCACTGTCACAGCTCTGCTCCCATTGAACTGTTTACGGTTACCTATTATGAAGTTATAAGAGAAGTTTTATCAATGAAGAAAGAGGCATAGAGTAGTAAAAATTATGCAATAGGAAGCTGCAGAGACACACACGTGGTGGACATGTGTGTAGATAGTGGAAGCTTGGGCTCATGTGGAGGGATCTGGGTTGTCATCTGATATTTATACCAGTAGGTGTGTGTTATAGGTACCATCACAAGCTGCTCCTCAAGAGGAAAGAGAGGTTCCATGGTATGCCTAAGAGGTATGATATTCAGACAGATAGTGAGATTAAACCCAACTACATATGTTGTAGGGTAATAATAAGCTTTTCTCCTGGTGGGTTAACAACCTAAATTTTGCAGACCAAAAATTAGAAAAAGAGAAAGGCTGCAAGGTCAGCCAACACTTTGGCCCTAGCCTTTCAAGGTCAGTAAAGACTCAAGATATAGGAGAACCTGTACTGTAACATCATGGAATTCAGTTGTGTTCCAAATTTTCTGATCAAGGAGATTATGGGGCCACAGTGCAATGTGATCAATGACATAGAGTGTGCCTAAGGAGAGTCACATGGACAGAAAACATTCTCTCAGGCTTTCACAGAGAGCAAATTGGTCAAGCAATGACTGTGACTCATCCACATGGCAGTGACAAAGGAGCTACAAACTGCTGTATAGGGTTACAGGATAAATCCTGAGGGGGCTTGACTGACCTTATCAGATACAAAAGTTACATTTCTTATTATATATATCTTGCTTTATCTTGGTCTTAACCATCCAGCAGAAAAGTATAAAAATGAGGGATAAAAAGTAAAGCCATATTAATATGCTGAGCTGTGAAAAACTCAAGCAACAACTTCTGATATTTCCAGTCCTATGGATAACCCACTACTATTATGGGTGACCAGACTATATTGGATTAGTTTGCTGAATTCACACACCTGCAATATTTGAATGACAATGGAATACTCATCTCTAATAAAACTAAACAAAAAAAAGGGATACAAAGGAAGGATCATTTTGTATTTGTTTATACAAAATAGTTAGGACAGATATATAGCTACTTTCTCTTAACTCAATGAGAAGAAAGATTTGTACTAATAGTATTTGGACAAGATATCATGTCTGCATCTTGTACTATGAATAGGCACTAAGAAGATAACAATATGCAATGCATTAATTATTGAAACTGCCCTATTAATTACTTTTGAAACTGTCTCATTGCTATTTCTCAATAAAATTAATTTAAAAAGAGAGGAAAGAGAGGAAGAAAGAGCAGAACTTCATAGGAAATAGAAGAAGAAAAATAAGTCTAGACAAGGTAGCACCTGAGGAGTGGAGAATCGGGGGACACAAGGCTGTCTCAGGGAGACATCCCATCCTGCACCTCTCTGCTTCAGAATTCCCTAGGAACTGGGTCAATCTGGTCCACTCTCTTGTCCACCATAACAAAAGACATAACCAACATTAAACTAAAGTCAAGCCCATATCTGGTAGTCTGTCAGTTGAGTCTAGAAAGCAATCTTTGGCACTTTGTCAGCATAAAGTACAAGTTTCCACTTTTAATTTTGGGAAATCTCATATTGCACAATTTATTATTTCCTCTATAACCACCACTGTTATTTGCCATCCATTTGGTTTTTGGACAAAACTCAAGCATTTGCTGGCAAAGGCTGCTTTTACAGGCTTGAGCAGTGTTGCTTATTGGATATGAGAACAGGCCCTGGAGCCAGACTGTGTGAGTTCAAGTCATGCTCCCAGTACTCCAAGGCTGTCTTTAAGGAGAAATCACTTCACTCCACTGTGCCAAGTCCCCCACTTTCCAAGTTGACTAGGGTGCCCACGCTGCCTGGATTTCCCTTGCTCTATAGTATGAAAGTGTCCTGCAACACTGGAAATAGAATCTCCAAAGCAGTGTTGGAGGGTAGAGCCCTTAAGAAGGAAGTGATTAAGACCAAGATAAAGCAAGACCAGGGCTGGGGAGATGCCTCAGTGGAATAAGGCTTCCCTGGCAAGCACAAGGGCCTTTCAATCCCTGGTTCCTAAAAAAAAAGATAAAGCAAGACCTTTATAACAAGAAATGTATAATTTCTGGTCTTAGCCATCCAGCAAAAAGGTATAAAAATGAGGTATAAAAAGTAAAAGCCAGGGGCCAGGGAGATAGTATTCTCCTGGCAAGCACAAGGACCTGAGTTCAATTCCTGGTTCCACCAGAAATAAAAAAAAAAGTAAAGCCACATTAATAGGCTGAGCTATAAAAGGCTCAATCAAAAACTTCTGATATTGCCAGCTTTGTGCAAAACCCACTACTACTATGCACCACTGGACTATATTGGATTATTTTGCTGAATTCATGCACCTATAATATTTAAATGGCAATGGAATACTTGTCTCTAAAAAACTAAACAGGAAAAGGAGATATAAATGAAGGACCATTTTTTATCTGTGTATACAAAATAGGATAGATACACAGCTACTTTGTCTTAATTCAATGAGAAGAAAGATTTGCACTAATAAAGTTTGGACAGAATATCATGTCTGCATCTTGTACTATGAATGACCACTATGAAGACAACAATATGCAATGTATTAATTATTATAACTGTCCTACTAACCTGTTTTGAAACTGTCTCATTGTTATTGTTATTTTTATTTTCTCAATAAAATTAATTTAAGAAAAGAAAGGAAGTGATCATGTCCTGAGAGCTCTGCCTTCCAGGGTGAATTAATGTCATCACATTGGAGTGAGTTCATTACCATGGGGATGAGTTTGTTGTTCTTTTTTTTTTTTTTTTTTTTTTTTTTGTATTTTTAGGGAAGGGTCTACAGGGTGTTCAGGGTCTCACTCCTAGATTTAACTTGTAGTGATCCATCTGCTTACAGCCTCCCAAGAGCTGGGATTACAGGTGTGTGTGCCACCACACCCAATCTTGGTTTGTTGTTAATATCAACAACAAAGGTTGACCTTCCTTGTTCTCCTTCCTATTTGTCCTTTTGCTCTTTCATCTTTCTGCCAAGGGAGGAAGCAGGAGGAAGGTCCTAATCACATGGGTTTGGACTTCCCAGCCTCCAGAAGTATAAGAAGGAAATTTCTGTTCTTAATAAGTTACCCAAGACTGCGTGTGGTGGTGCATGCCTATTATCCCAGCGCTTGGGAAGCTGAAAATAGGAGGATCAATCTGTATGGTGAGACCTGTAGATCCTGTACTAAATACATTAAAAAGGAAAATAAGTTACCCAGTTACAGATATTCTAATTGTAGTGTAAAACAGACTGAGACAGCGCCAAACTGAAAGGCTGTGTGCATTGTGAGACTCACAGTGCTGAAGCAGAAAGCAGCCTCATTAACAACAGGTGAATTAGGATGAATTGGTCACTCAAAGACAAGATAAGACACTGTACTAAGAACGGTGAACCTGATGCAAGCTCTCAGATGACCATCCTTTCCCTTGAATCTACACATTGGGTCTTGCTCTTTCATTTTTCTTTTTTCAGATCTTTTATTTATGTATACATTTGGTACAAGGTCTCTCTGTGCAGCGTGGACTCAGTGATCTTTCTATCTCAGCCTCCCCAGCACTGGGATTATGATCTGCGCCACCACGCCTAGTTTCTTATCATCCCACTCTGTCCCTGAGTTTCAAGTGATTTTTTGAAAAATCAAAGGAGCTAGCAAAATCAGGACTTTCTTCACACCATGCTCAGGAATCTTGCAAGATTCTGGTTCTGTTGGACTTTTCAGAGACTTACAATTGAAGGGCCAGCACATTTCTCACTGACCAAATGGTGTGTCCCATATACAGAATTAAGGCCGCATTATAAAGCTTGAGTCCAGCATGGCATCTAGGTGTTCTAGCCTGCCTGGATCATGACCATGGGCAGTTTTCCTCCCCAGGTTTTGCTTTTGTTTTTGGAACCGGAGATTGAACTCAGGCCCTTGCACTTGCCAGGGAAGTGCTTAACCCCCTGAGCCATCTTCCCAGCTCCAACTCCCCAGGTTTTGATTCTCAGATGTGTAACACTGAGATAATAATTGCTAATGCTTACTAAGCACTTACTGTGTGCTAGACACCAATTGTATGGTATCTTTATTAATCTTCAGGAAAACCAAAGAGGTGTGCATTTTAGGTATCTGGTATAGAACTGGGAGGCACAGAGAGGTTTAAGTAACTCACCAAAGATCACACAGTTCATAAGCAGGAGAATCTGATTCAAATTTAGGAAGTCTGACTCCAGAAGCCAAATTTGCTTTTGTTTTTAGTTTCTTAGTACATGTATGTGTGCACTCCTTGGTCTTTACAGCTCCTTCTGAGAAGTCTGTGTCTATGATGCATCTTTTTTTTTTTTTTTTTTAATTTTATGTATTTGGTACAGAGTCTCACTATGCAGGTTGGACTCATAGTGATCCTCCTGTTTTCAGCCTCCCCAGTGCTGGGATTACAGACGCCTGCCACCATGCCCAGTCTCAATCACCATTTCAGGGCACCCTGGGGAGCAGGGCTGGCCCAGCAGGCCCAGGATTGAACCCCTGGCCCCTGCTCCTGCTTGCAGGTGCTTTAATCCACTGAGCTGTTTGGCCAGTCCTATCATGATACATATTAATTCCCTTTTTCATCCTCTTTTCTTTGCCTTTCCCCCCCTCACTACACTTAGACTAAGTACAGAACTTTTGCCCACCTGATCACTTCCTTTTCAATTGAGATATATCTAAGAAAGATAGTTTACAAAATCTTAAATACATAGTACAGTGCAATACATTTAGTGAAAGGCTTTGGGTGTAGTCACACTCAAAGAGATACTGTTGTGTTTCTTTGTTCTCTTCTTCCCTTCCCCTGGAGTCTGTGCTGGGGCTATGGGCTGAGACACTGACAGGGAGCTAGCTGTTCCACTTGCAAGGGGACTAAAGAGATAGGACAGCTGTAATTGGTGGGACACCCAGGGAAACTGATCAGGATCTCTGGATTGCATGGTAACGTTATAGCAATGCTAACTCCTGGATTTGGAAGTTATATCATGGTTATATAATGTAATTGCTCTTGAAAGTATGCACTGATGTGTTTGGGGTTGAAGGAGAATCATGTTGACAAGTTACTTTTAAGCTATTCAGAGAAAGAATAATGGATGTGTATGGGAAGATACATAGCCATACATTCATATGCAGGGGAAGAAAGAGAGAAATAGATAGCAAATGTGTCAGAGTGTTAACAACTAGGAATTGTGGCTGAAGGAGATACGGCAGTTCTGTGTATCACTCTTGCAACTTTTTAAAACATTTGGCACTTTTTCAAGATGAACTGTTTTTAGAAGACATTGTCCGTTATTGAAATGAACCCACAGATGAGACAGCAGGTAAAAAATAAAATAGAAATGGAGAGAAACATTTCATTCTCTGTTTGAGACATGCTGGCCTTGGATAGCCCTCCTCCTGCCTCAGCCTCCAGAGCAACTGGTATTGCAGGAAGGTGTGACCACACCAAGCCAATAAACATTTTCTCTTGTCACTGAATTTGAAAATGCAAAGTACGAAATAAAAGTTCCTGGTGTTCATTTAACTCTCTCCCGAATGAAGCGAGCTCTCCTGAAAATAACACACTCAGGGTAATGATGAATTAATAAATAGGCATCCTGAGCCCACACCTGCTTTCCTTAGCATTAGTTGGTTACTGGATCCTGGAACACAGGCTCTGTCTCTGGAACATGGCCCAGCACCAGTCCTGAAACACAAACTCAACCACGTCTGGGACACTGCTCTTTCCAGCCTCAAAAAGCTGAGGAGAGGGGAAAGCTACCAACAGGCTCTTGTCTGTTGACACGACCTCGGCAAAGCTGCAACTCCTCAGGGTGCTGAAGTGAAACTAGAACATCACTGTGCACCTCAACGTTTTCAGCCATCTGCAGAATCGCCAAAGGCCCCCGTCAAGGCTGAGCATGAAGCACCCATTTCCACAGGCACCTAACGACCGAGATACAGAAATGTGGGCACCTCAGCATCTGGTAGGGTGGAAGAACTCCCCAGGGAACATCATGGGAAAATGGAGTTAGTGAAGGCCCAAATTTTGTCAGAGGCGCCGAACTACAAACACATGAGGCCTCCAACAGCTGCCCTGCCCTGCACATGGCTGTTAGCACTGTTCAGGTTGGATGCCCTTGTGTAATTATATCACACAAACAATTTTTTAAAAATAGCTCAGAAACTGTAAGTATGGTCTTACATATTCTTTAGGGAAATTGATACAGGGCTAGTGAAATCAACACTCCATGCCCCTCAAAAAATTATAAGCTGGTTTAAGGAAAATACTACAATTTTTATTTTTTTTTCTTTTATTTATTTATTCATTTATTTGGTACAGGGTCTTGCTATGCAGGTTGGACTCATAGTGGTCCTCCTATCTCAGCCTCCCTGGTGCTAGGATTACAAGTGTGTGCTACCATGCCCAGTTTTGAGTCTAGAACAGCATGAAATAATAAGTTTTTTTCTTTTTCTTTCTTTCTTTTTTTTTTTTTTTTTTTTTTTTTTTTTTTTTTTTTTTTTTTTTTTTTTTTTTTTTTTTTTTTTTTTTTTTTTTTTTTTTTTTTTTTTTTTTTTTTTTTTTTTTTTTTTGTATTTTAGGGAACACTACAGGGTGTTCAAAGTCTCACTACTAGATTAGACTCCTAGTGAGCCACCTGTTTACAGCCTCCCGCGAGCTGGGATTACAGGCATGCACCATCAATCCCAGTCTTAGCATGCAGTACTAATGATTAAACCTGCACCCTTGTGCTTGCCATACAAGTACTTAGACTGCCAAGCTATCTCCACAGCCCCAATACTTCAATTTTTATTAAAGAAAATCATCAAAGCTTTCTTCTCAGAGTGGCTTGAAAGCCATAAGATTGCTTGTGTCTATAGTCAAACTTTTTCAAGTTCCTTTAAAACAAAAATTTAATGAAACTATCGGGCCAGGGAGATAGTTTCAATCCCTGGGTCTGAAAAAAAAAAAAAAATCAACTTATTGACAAAAACATCTTTTTGATGATATCAGAATAAAGAGATAGATTCTTGGTTGATTGGTTAATTAGTTTAAAAAGCTAGGCATCACAAGGTATGGGTAGGGAGGCCTTGTTACAACTATTTTTTTAAAGCTATTTTTTTACAAAGAGAAAATAAAAGTGATTTATGATTACTATTTTGTTTATCCTCATCATGCTTTCTCTCCAAATTCCCTACCTCTTGGCCCTAATGCAGCCAATGCTCCTCCTAAAACTTCAAAATCTTGGTAACATCCCTGTAACCCAGTCAAATTTCAAATCCCATTTTTCACATTGTAACATCCCTTTCCCATCCTGCACATTATGCTTGACATGCACATTCTTTCTTTTTTTTTTTTTGGCAGAGCCAGTGTTTGAACTCAGGCCCTGGCGCTTGCCAGGCAAGCGCTTATTCTACTGAGTTATCTCTCCAGCCCCGAAATTCTTGCTCCTGTTGCCCAGTGCTACCCATCCCCAGAGCTCTAGACTCTGGCCATTTCCCTTCCACACACAGTGCTGCTCCTGTCACCTACTCTGGCCCAACCTTGCCCAAAGCTCAGGTTTCTTCCTCGCTGATTTTCTCTCTTCCTTCAGAGCTCCACTTGGCCTTCCTCACCCTGTGATGAGTGTAGAGTCTCACTGCTGTCTTATCATGCAGCCTCTCTCACACCAGAACTTCCATGTCTTGGGAGACCCTTGAAATGCCCTATCCTGTGTCTCTCAACTTCCTGGACTCTGGATCTTCTACCTTCCTGATTGCTTCGTTCCTATTTGTTTTTTTCATGAACTTCTTCCCCACATGCATTTCCAACATGGCTGTCTCTCAAAGCTTAAACCTCAGCTCTCCTTCCTTTTAACTCTTCCCTTTACTGAAGTGATCTCACCTTCCTCCCACCTCCCACATACAGGACACCCGGGTCACTCAAGTTGGCCATCTCCAGCCCTTCTTCCCTCTTGTCATTCCTTGCTTTCTCCTACCTCCCACATACAAATGACTCCTAAACCATAAAAACGTTTCAGCCCCCCTCCTCTGGCTCCAACCCGTTAAGCTCCAGATTCCAGCTATTTTCTCAGCCCCTTTGAGCTCCTTCATGTGGTCAGTGCTGTGTTTTGTCCAAATTCAGATCTGATTATGGCTCAGACAATTGGAAAGTACTCGCTGACTTTTCTATACACTTTCAAGCATCTCTGGGGAACTCTGAAGGCACAACTTGGAGTGCTGGAGAAATCTTTATTCCAGATGAATACAAATTACAAGACAAACATAAAAAAAATCAAACAAAACTTTTGTGTTAAATCAACCCACATACATAATAGAGGACAAAAGAAGTTCAAGTGAAATTTAAAAATACAACAGGAGACGAAGGACAATTTGTGCACAGAGAAGGCCCCTTGGGGCCACGTTCTGGGATTTCTTAGGAGTCCAGCATTTCATCTCCTTTGCCATTATGAGCACTTCACTGGGAAAGCTCAATGGGAATTTTGTTTCATGGATAAAATTAAGTCTTTCCGTTTCTGTTTCACGTCTACTCTCCTAGTTCCATATTCATTATTGGCTGTCACTTCTAATCATCACCGGGCTCTATATCAATCCCCCTGCCTAGAAAGATCTCCTTGTATCTTTTGGAAAAATCTCCCTTTCCTTCAGAATCCAGCTCTGTTGTCACCTTCCCTAGAATCCATCCTAAGTTCTCTAAATACAGGGGCGCTTTGTCCTGCACAGGCCCCTAACATGGTACACCTGGCTGACTAGCTTACCTGGTGTCTTCTCCACTGGCCCACAAGCCCTGGACATATATTTCCAATGGCTAGATTAGCACTTGAACACAGGCTATGTATGCTCAAGAAGATAAGAAGGCAAGGGATTGTTTTCTAATGGGTACAAGGTGTTTGCCAAGGGGAAGAGAAAAACCATGAAAATAAACCAGCATTTCAATGGCATTTTGTCACTTCAGGACCGCAGCAGTGGGCTTCTGTGAGACACACCAGCAGGCCTGGCTCCTGTGGCCTCTGCTTCTGATCCACCTGCCTACCTTCATGTAGTCCCTGTTCACAGAAGCACCCCAGCTTGTGGATGTGTGGGTCAGACCGAAGCCCTTTCTCTGGGGAGCATTTCCTATGGAGCACCTGGATGCATTCTTCTTCTCTAGATCCTTCCCGGTTTCCAGGTTTAACACAAAGTGCAACTCTTCAATGAAACCTTTCCTGGCTCTTTCAAACCTCAGATTTCTTCTACTGTTCCCCCCTCACCCGGTACCATGAATTGAACTCAGGCACTTATGCAGCTGAATTATCTTCCTGTCCCCTTCCCTCACTCTTAACATCTACATTACTTGAGTTTTTATTAGAATTTAATTACACACCTTGAATTTTATAACTTTTACAAGCTTCATTACAGAAGTAAACCATTTTCCTATAAAAAGAATGGAGAAAAAAGTCTTAAACAAACAAACAAAAAAAACCCAAAACTGGGGGCAAGGATAGCTAGGTGGTCTAAAAACCTGCCTGGTAAGCACAAGGACCCAGGTTTGATCCCCAGCACCAGTACCACATGCTATGAGGCATGCTATGCCAGCTACTGAAATCCGGTGTGGTGGTACACTTCTGTAATCTCAGCACTGTGGAGGCTGAGAGAGGAGGATCACTTTGAGTCCTAGCTGCGTCCAAATAAATACATAATTTTTTTTTCAGAACCAGGGATTGAACTCAGGCCCTTGCTCTTGACAGGCAAGTGCTTATTCTACTGAGCTATCTCTGCCCAAAACATAAATAATTTAAAGAAATTTAAAAACACTATAAATTCTTCTTGAATAACTTTAATATTATATATAAATACTTCTGGACATTTTTCTATGCATACACAGGTAATTTTTCTATAAATTAGATCATATGCCAAGTAGTTTTGCAAACTATTTTAAAAATATACTAATAAGACACTAGCATGCTAGTATATATGCTTCATCATTATTTTTGATCATAATATTCAATTCAATATATGAATCAGCACTTATTTAATCAAAACCCTACTATAAGGCATTTATATTTTTCATTTTCTTTTGCTATGACACAAAAAATATCTTTATATCCTTAATATTTGCATTACTATAAATTCCAATAAACACAATTTATATGTACATAAAATATTAATTATGGTAACATTAAAATCATAAAGTCCATTAAATATACAATTAATTATCTTTGTCTGGGGCTGGGGAGATGGCTCAGTAGAATAAGCATTTCCCTGGCAAGTGCAAGGGCCTGAGTTCAATTCTGTAAAAAAAAAAAATTATATTTATCAACTTTGCATCTGTACTCCTTCCTCAAGGATAGGATCCACTGTTCTGTAACTTTTTTATCTCTCAATATCACAGATGCTCACATCATACGCATTGAAGAATTACTTTGTTTCCCCTAAGATTTTAGGGAATAGAGGCAACGCTAGTGTAGGAGCAGGTCTTGGGCTTTGTCACTATCAGTAGCAACGTAAGAACATTGCAGCCAGGGAGGTAGCAGGCTTAAGCACCTGCCTTGCAAGCACAAAGCCCTGAGTCTGATCCCCCATACCAAAAAACAAAACAAAAAACAAACATGGCTTCCTCTTACAGACTATTTCTGAATTCTTCTTTTTTTTTTTTTTGTGGAGTTAGATTTTTCATTTTTCTGTTTATTTTTTTTTCATTTATTTTTATTTTATTAAAATACAAATATCAATCAGACAGTTTCAAGACACCCTAACCATACACATTCGATGAATTAATACATTGCAAACTGTTTTCATAACGTTTTGGTATTGTACAAGGTGCATACATGATATTATATTTACAGATATTATTTTAGCAGATATCTCTTATCAGTGAATTAAGAGTGTAGTTGCTTACTTATCTTATTTTTTTATACCTGAATTATATCAAAAATTCAATAATTATTTACTGAGTGGATGACCATAGTACTAAAAGCTGACATAATATCCTGTCCAACCACCATTAGTGCAGATCTTGCCTCTCATAGAATTATGTAGAAGCACAGCGTTATCTATCCCAACTGTACTGTCTATACACACACATCATGATTTTTTCTTTTACAACCCTTCCTTTGTCTACACCTGTCAAAAGTGGGCACTCCATTGACATTCAACTAACTTAGGTACTTGAACTCGACACCACAATCCAACACCGTCCAACATTCTACAACCATAGTGAGTTATTCAAAGAAATTGTCGACCACAGCCATTTACAGCTCAGCTTAATATTATGGGCTCACGATGCATACTTCATTTTTATACTTTTCTGCTGGATGGCCAAGACCTAGGTAGATCAAGACTTATATACCAACACAAGAACTTTATATTTCCTATGTGGTCAGTGAAGTCCTCTCAGGGTTTATCTTGTAATCCTGTACATTCTTTAGTAGTTCCTTTGTGTGTGTCATCCATGTGGATGAGTCACGGCCAATGCTTGACCAGATTGCTCTCTTTGAGAGCTTGAGAGAAAGTTTTCTCTTCATGTGACTCTCACTAGGCACACTTTAGAACTTCAGTCTCTTTCCTCTGTGGCTCCATAATCTCCTTGTTCAGAAAATTTGGAGCTCACCTGAGTTTCATGATGTTGTAGTACAGATTCTCCTATGTCCTGAGTCTTTGCTGACCTTGAAAGGCTAGGGCCAAAATGTTGGCTGGCCTTGTGGCTCTTCTATTTCTCCAACTCTGACTTGTGATCTTAAGTTGTTAACCATCCAGAAGAAAAGCTGATTAGTATCCTGCAGCATATGCCATTCATTTTGCCTTATCTGACTCAATTGATTTTACTTGTCGTATGTTGTATTTTACTTTGTATTTCTGCTTTTCGCTTCTTATACTAGGGAGACTATATGATATTTACACATGTGTGTCTGGTTTATTTCACTTATGAGTATATGTTCAAGTGGCATCCACTTCAGTATAAATGCTTCAAACTTATCATTCTTAATAGCTGAGTAATACTCCATTATATAGAAATACCACATCTTTTTCAACC
>PVKA01004197.1:0-19972 GCA_004027165.1 Ctenomys sociabilis | reverse complement strand
CATATATCCAGATCCTTTGGGAAAATTCCCAGTAGGGGGATAGCCGGCTTGGATGGGATTTCTAGTCCTACTCTTTTGAGGAGTCTCCACACTGACCTCCACAATGGTTCTACCAGTCTACATTCCCACCAGCAGTGGAGAAGCGTTCCCTTTTCCCCACAACCTCTCCAACATTTGTTGTGAGCTGAGGTGCTCATTGGAGAGACAGAGACAAACACGAGAGATACGTATTTCGGTTGGAAAATGCTGACAGCTAACAACAATTTGAGTTCAAATTTTTGTGTGGTTCCAGTTACCCTAGAAACAGCAGTGCATTCCAGGTTGGAATCCACTGACCATTTTTCAGAATGTGCGAGAGTTTAGTATGATGAGCAGTAATTCATGCTATCAGTGCTATGTCCATAAAGACCCCCACAGCAACCCCCAGGCCTGCTGTTGCCCAGCAATCCTGCTACATTGCTCAGCACTAAGTCACACTTATTCTTTCTTCCAGCTCCCCCACACTGTCCTTCTCCACCATAAGTTAATGATCTATTTCTTCTTTTTGTGTGTGTGGCCAGTTCAGCCCACCCTGGAGGCAGAGCTGATGCAGCATGTGGTGCTGGGGATCAAACCATGGTTCTTGTGCTTTGCCTAAGCTTGTCTAAGCAGGCATCTTAGACTACTGAGCTATCTTGCCAGCCCAATGATCTCATTTCTTAGTCCAATAAGAAAACAGGATGATTCCACCATGGCTCCCCACACTTTCCTCAGTCACGTTCTGGTGTCCCATCCCCCACCTGCACTGCCTTCCTTTCTGTAGCTGTGGATGAACTGACTTCACCCTGAATTTCTGCTCTCTACTCAAGGACTTCACTCCAGGAGATCTTGAGCTATCTTTGGGCTCTCTTCTTCTTTCTTTCTCCCTCCTTCTTTCCTTCCCTTCCTTTTCTTTTGTGGAATTGGACATTAAGCC
Organism: Ctenomys sociabilis; assembly: GCA_004027165.1. NCBI lineage: Eukaryota > Metazoa > Chordata > Mammalia > Rodentia > Ctenomyidae > Ctenomys > Ctenomys sociabilis. Next base: position 19,017 of record PVKA01004197.1, on the reverse strand, counting down.
TAAAGGTCCTCTAGCACCGAGCAACATTCTCAGCTTTTTGATCTTCGGATCTACTGTCAGACACATTATCCATTGCGCCACTAGCTCGCTCTCAGCTCTTTTTGAGACTAGGTCTTGCCAAGTTTCCAAGGCTGCCCTCAAGCTTTTGATCTTCCTTCCTAGCCTCCTGAATAGCTGGGATTACAAGCCTGTGTCACTACATCTAGTTCCTTTCATCACTCTTACAGACTTCTCAACGAGATCATTCTGACCCTGAGCTTTAATTTCTCCCACCACCCCTTAGCCATTTCCCCATTTTCTCTTTCTCAATCACTTTTCTCCAAAGAGCTCTTATGCTTTTTACTTCCTCTCCTCCAACCTCCTCTCAATCCCCAGCTATCATCCACCTTTCCCATCCTTACACCCACGACATTCATAACCTCTGGTTCACCAAACATAAAGGCCAACAATGTATTCTTCATTTCATGTGTCTCGTAAGTGGCACTGATGTAGCCAATTACTTCCAGCTTTTCAAGGCATCCTCTTTCAACTGGTTTCCAAGATGTAATCTCCCCCACTCCCCCCCTTCACTGGCTGCTGCTTCCTGGACATCTTGACTAGATGGTCCTCATTTCCTCATCTTCCCAATCGCTAGATGCTGGAGTGTGCTGGGTCTTAAACTTCAGCCCTCTTTGCCTTTTATCCTCTCCACCTGTGCTCTCAGATGCTCCATATTGATGACTCACAGATTTATATCTCTAGTCTGAACCTCTCTCCTGGATTCCACTTTCCCACATCTATCCACTTGGCTCACTTTCCCACGTAGATGTCTGGTAGACATCTGACATTTACTGCACGTAAAACCAAATCCTGAGTGTTCTCCTGTATCTACTCCTCATGAAATGGAATCTATCTGTTAGCTGTTCAAACCCAAATCCAGAATTTTCTTGAACTTCTCTCATATTTCACAACAGAATAATCAACAAACCTTACCATTTACTGTGAACTTGAATTCAGATCCCATTTATACCCGTTATTCTTGGTCAAATCACTGTCACCTTTCTCTTATCTATCTCAATAGCCTCCTGCCTGGCTTCCCTGGTTCTATTGTTGTCTTTTTCTCCATCTAGCAAAGAAAGCGATCCTTTAGGAGTCAAGTCCAGGTCATCTTTTTTCTCTGCAGAAACCTCTATAAATATTCTCTCATTTTGCTTAAATAAAAGCCCCTGGACATCCTGCTGGCATCATCTCCTGATACTCTCCTTCTTTTCTGTACAAGTCACAGGGCCCTCTCTGCTGTTCTTGTTGCTGGAGCAACCCTTGCGTGCTCTATTGCAGGGCCTTTGCACTTGCTCTTCTTGATATCTGAAAAGCTTTTCTTTTAACTAAAGCAGCTACCCAGTTGTCACATTCACACCTCTATTCAAATGGTATGAATAAAGTACTTCACCTTTAGCCATTACAGCACACACTTGACTCTGTGTGTGTATGTGTCCATGTAACTCCTTCCCCATACAAGCTTATCACTAGAATGAGGATTCCACAAGGCCAGACCCTTTGTTCTGCTCCCTATCACATCCCAACTCCCAGAGCAGCACCTAGGCATGGCAGGTGATTCAACAGTTGTTGAACAAATCATCGCTCATAGCTATTCTAATCCCATCAGTTCTCAAGAGCCTCATGTATGGATTCCTGAGCAGAGGTTTTATGGTTTCAACTCCATGACATCTGATTTTGAATTAATGGGCACTAATGATAAGTCCAAAGAACTTGTCCCAGACAGTAGAACTCTCCTCTTCATGGAACTTTCTTCAACTTCTTGGCTTCTCGTGGTTTGGGCCTTCCTCTCAGCATCTACTGTCTTATCTTTTGTCAAATTTCACCAGATGTTAATTTTGCCTCACTATATCTTGTTCAAGGCATCACAATTGAAATTCTACCCACTGCTTTGCCAAAAGAAAACCACTGTACTCAACACCAACAGGATCAGTATAGAATGCAGGGGAGCATGAAAATGGAAGACTCCAGAACTGCTTTTTTTCTTTTTTTCATCTTTTTGTTTCCTACATACCTTATCTTTTCCTGATTTATTGCTTAAATCAGGGAATTCTAGGAATAAAATTGATTAACTTTAAAGCCAAGGTATAAAGTTATTATCCCTGGAAGCTGTAGTGTACAGACAAAGCCAGTTTTCTGGTGCAAAACACACAAGTAATTATGCAGAGAAATAAAGTGTATCAGAAAATGTTGAGTAGCCCAGGTATGAGAAATATATTGACCTCTGCACAGATTACACACAGAGTGAAAGACCTGTGTCTGCTTCCCATTGTAAACACCAACAGCGCTGGAGCAGTGCCACAACCCAGGAACACTTATCGCAAGGTTGCTGGGGCTGTCCACAGCCTGACCTCTGTACTGGAGCTTGATTTATCATTCTTATTTCGTGTGACCCTGAATATATATTTTAAACAACCCACCTCTGTTGAAAATAAAATGTGGCCAAACAGCTCAGTGGATTAAAGCACCTGTAAGCAGGCTCAGGGGCTGGGGTTCAATCCCCAGGCCTGCTGTGCAATTGACACTGGGTATGGTGACGCATGCCTGCAATCCCATCTCTTGGAGGCTGTAAACAGGTGGACAAAACAAGTCTGATCTAGTAGTGAGATCGTGAACACCCTGCAGACCTTTCCCTAAAATACAAAAAAAAAAAGGAAAATAAAGTGCAATAATTCTCTTCTAAACTTCTTCAAGCTCTCCTCAAGAGCTAATATTTTTGTCTTAACCAAGCCATAGAGATATATGAGTGCAGAACTGGACATATCTTTACAGGTTCTAATTCAACTGGTTCTAATTCAACGTAATAATGCAACCCTTATCACAGGTGCTTTGGGTGTTTTTCACCTCTACTTGCTGTCTATCTCATCCTTGAGAATTTCAGTCCAAAAGAAGTCAAGTCTTTAGATAAGCAAACTAATAGGAAGTTCCTGTAGGCCTTTGCAGTATCTATCTGGGACCAGAAATAAGAGGACAAGATCAGCATGTAGCTGTCTTCCTCCAACTCCACTCAGCAGGGCAGCCATGACCTTCTTGAAAAGAAATGTTCTCAAGCCTGCCATGTGGGACAAAAAAAATATTCATTGGTGCTAGTCAAATGTGGAAAGTTATTTTACCAATACATATTTCCAAAACTGGAGAATGCAAAAGCAGAATCGCTCACAAGCATGCAAGAAATGGCCGTGGTGTGTCCAGGGCAGGACAACCAAGGATTGGTGTTCTGTCCTTGCAGCAGGATCAGGCAGAAACTTCACAAGCTGAGTGAGTGTCTGTCCCAAGGGGCTGATCAGAAACCAGGAGCCCAAAGCAATTCCTAGCTTTAAGCCTTCCCTTGTCTGAAAACCAGAAGGGCTGACAGAGGAATGTTCTTTACCTACAGGGCGGTGGAGCTCTGCAAAGCTCCTAGGGAAAAAAAAAAAAAAAGCTCAGCACCTTCAGCCTGCATTGGGCCAGTGCTGAGCTTTCCACACACGTCCCTAGCAGGGCCTTTCAAAACTGCCCTCCAATGAAGGTGGTTGAAGCAACACTTCGGGCGGTATCACAAGGCTCCCAGGGCGACGCTTCACTGCTTCCTCAGCATATGCCAGTGCCCATTTTACAGGGGGAATTTATGATCCTTCTCTCAGTAGAGCGAGCCAAAGTTTTATAATATTCATTAAAAATCAGCACCACATGTAGTAATATGGAATACTGCCTTACACAAGGGGGCCAAGTTATAGGTGTTTAGGGAAACATGGCAGAATTTCCTGGCCTTAGCAAGGGTAGAGCTGCAGGCACCAGCACAACACTAACACACCTTAATTTATTGTAAATGTACGTTCAGCCTAAGCTCTAACTGCTCACTTTAAAGCCCTAAGAGCCACCAACTCTTGCGGGGGCAGCCCCATGATGGTCTTAAGAGGCAGAGACACCACCAGAGAGAAAAGCAGGAGAAAGTGGCTGCTGCCTAAAGGAGCTGGGGATGGACAGTTTGCTCTTTCCAGAACCCTAACGTGGGGTTAGAGGCTTGCAGCATCGTTCGTGGGTAGGGGGCAGCTCTCCTGTGGCGTGTTCCACCCCATAGAGGGTACGCGGAGCATCCTTTCTGTCCTCCAGGGACCGTATACATAGCCTAGGAATCCCAGGTTCGGCTGTGTGTCCTCCCTCCCCGGGTGCAGTGCCTAGGCTCTGGCACCCTCCCTGTGTGCCACACCAGCGCTCTGCACCACCCTAACCCCATAGCCCGCAACCCGTGTCTGACAAGACCTGCAAGGCCAGGCCCAGGCAGGCGGTCAGTAAGGCTGGGAGGAGCTGGCCCTCCTGGCTGCGCGGCCGCACAAAGCGGGGAGACGAAAGGCGCGCCCCCTCCCGCGATCAGCGGAGCGCGCGCCTGCCCCCGCCCCCAGCCGGTCCCCCAGCGCCGTTCGCAGAGCCGCTTACGCTAGTCGCCGGGCGTACGGCGCCCCAGCGGCCGGGGAGGTGCGCTGCCCGGCTCCCGTAAAGTTATTGTGAATGGGGAGCGGGTGACGTCAGCGCCGAATGTCAACAATGTAGCGATTGAGAGTGTGGGCGTTCCGGGGAGAGCGCGAGCCGCGCCGCGCGGAGCAAACACAGCCTCACCGCCGCCGCCTCAGCTGCAGCGCGGCCGCGCACACCCGGCTGCGGTCGCAGCAGCGCCACGCGAGCCTCGCCGCCTTCCCGCCCGCCCGCCCGCTCCGCTCCACCACCACCGCGCGTTCTCCCCGGCTCCCTCGCCCCCGCCCCTCCCCCTCCCGCACACTGGGGGGCTGGGATCGCGCTGCCATGTGATGTGCGTCCCCTCCGCGAGCTCTCGGTGACCCCCGAACCGCCCACCGCGCCGGCTGCTGGGAGGGGGCTGCGGGCTGGGAAGACGCGGCGCAGAGGAGGCGGAGAAGGACGCAAAGTTCCCGGGCGAGGTGAGTCCCGGGCCCGGGCGGGCGCCGGGCGGGGCGCGGGGCAAGTTTGCGGGGCGCGCGGGGGAGGCGGCCGCCCGCCCGGAGCCCTGCCGCGGCCACGCATTCGCTAGGGACCCGGAGGGTGGGCGCGGAGCCGGCCGACGCGCGCGAGGGTGCGCTGCCCGCCAGGCTGTTTACGACGGGCGAGGCGGCATTGTATTTTGCTCGCGTCGACGGGTGTTTTGGAACAGCAGGGGGAGGAGGAGCGGAGGGTAATAAGTCAGGCGCGGGAGGGCGGGCTGGGGGAGGCGCGCGGCCGAGCCGGCGAGCAGCTGTCAGACCCGCGGCCCTGCCCCCGGCCCCCGCTCCAGGCCAGGCGGCCTCGCCCGCCCGAGCGCCCGTGCCCGCGGCTGCTCCGCCGAGACCGCGACCGCCGCGCCTCTGCGCTCCGCTGTTAGCCGCCGCCGGGTGGCCCGGACCGCCGGGACAGCTCGGGAATCGGCTCAAGTTTCGGATCTTAGGAGGCGGCGCTGGGGGCCTCCCGTGTAGACCCAGGTGGGCTGAACCCCTCCCGGCCCATGATCGGGCTGTCGGACTGCGCCCCGAGGAGCCCAGCCTAGGTGCCCGCGGCTTCCGAGAGGGACACCTGGCACCCCCCGCCCCCAGGGTCCCGCGTGAAGTCTAAGAGCCGCGCACCCACCCTGCACACTCTGGTCTCCGGCCCTCGGAGTCCCCAAGAGAGGACTTTATGCGGGGGTTCTTCACTCGCCTACGCTGAGGTTCCCACGGCGCCGAGGCGCAGGTCCCTTGGCCGGTGGGTGCTGTGCCGCCCGGACAGGGCGGAGAGGGCGCTCCTGGGCTTCCCGGATGCCCGCGGGAGCGGATCGCCGAACATCTCTGCGACCTCGGTCTGGCCGTGGATTTGTAGGAACTTGGACCTCACTAGGAAGCTGGCAGGACCGGGAGTTTGTGTCTGGGCGGCCAAAGGACCCTGGCTCTGGGGGTCGTGGGTTGCGAGGACCCCTGTGTGCTCGTGCAGGGGCCAGTTTAGCAACTTGAGGGAAGTTCGGCGTTGCCGCTGCCCGGCTGGGTTTGAGGCGCGCCCCGCAGCTCGTGCACCCGGTCACCGCTGGGGCCGCGGGGGCCCAGGTGTCCCACGCCACCCACCCCAGCCGAGACGGAGCTGCAGAGACTGCGCCCGCGGGTGGCGAGACGCCGTGTTCCTCGGTTTTCACCTTCGCTGTCTAGGGCTGCGGTCTCTCTGTGTAAATTTCATCTGTTGAGTGTGTTTAAGTAAAAAGGGTAATTACTTTAGATAAAAATCCTTTCCTGCCTAGTGGGAACCTTGGCAGAGACGATGGCTAATGAGATTTTTTGCTTTTGTCTGTTTAGAGTAAAATTAGAGATGTTAACTCTGATAACGGTTTTCTCAGATCATTAAAATGTAACATGTAGGAAAGGCTTGTCGCGCGGCGCAGGCTCTGGCTGACATGAAAGAGACTGAACGTGAAGGGCCGCCCCTCCTCGGGAGAGGGCTATTTCGGTGCGACAGCGGGCGTCTTGCTTAAAATGTGAGATCGCCCCACCCTGGTACTCGGCAGCTCTCAAGAACGCGGCATTTTTCATTCTTGTAAGGTAATAATAAACGTGAGTCAAAATGACATCTTGTTAGAATTAGGCTTTAGTCTGTAAGAGAGATTGCTAAATTACAGTGTTATATTCAAACTGCTCCAATGAAAGGTCTGTCAGCATTTCCATTATAAATTCAGTTTTTCAGGAGTTTGTGATTTCACCACAAAACTTTGAGCGGCTGCAATGCATTTTTTTTTTTTTTCTGGTGTTCTGACTTTTTTTTTTTTTTAAATGCATTGATTGTCCCATCTATCCTGTTTTCTAGTCCTGAAACTTCCATATTTTTCGAATGGGGGAGGGGTGTCAGGTGTCAGCAATGGAATACACAACCAGGGAATCAAGTACTTTGCTTTAGTATTTTCACACTGAAGTTTGGAAGGCATCAGGTTTGCCATTTGGTAATCACAAATGTGTTGAGTAAATTTTTCTGATATCTATCTATTCTGCAGGTGGATTGAAATGTCACTTGGCAGCATAGAAGTCGCGGTTACACTGAGAGATTCATTTCCCTCGTGCATGTTGTGTGTCTAAATTATGAACACCCTTGTTAGTTATTTCTCAATCTTTTGTATGCTGTGAATCAGAATCTGCCATGTAGAGGAGGGTTAAGGCAGAAAAGGAGGGAGTAAATAAGAAACCTTAATTCACTTTCAGTCTTACCAGTGCCTGGGAGGAAGCCATTTATTCTCTTTCTATTGAATTATGCCCTTTGACTCACTATCTTCAGGCAATTCTCCTGCAGTCAGTCACCTCTGGCTGCTGTGTGAGGGGCTTAATTATTTGCAAACTGCCTTGAAATCCCCAGATGAAAGACACTGAATAAGTGCAAAGTATTGTTATTCAGATATGGAATTTAATGATCCATTACAGTTCATCAGGAAAATGCACTTTGGAGTGATGGTAGGAAACGGTTCCACCTGATAGAGGGTAATAATAACTGCTTAAAAGTAGGTTCAGATTACAGATGAGACAATTAACTCCAGCCATGTGCTCTTCAATTTGTTGCAATTCATTTTGTGATCAAAGTGAGTCGCAGAGAGCCAGATGGTCAGGTTCATGTTCAAATCTCTCCTAAGCCAGCCTCTCCTCAGCCCACTGTCTGTACAGCCCAGCACTTGGTTCCTCATTAGCACTTGTGAGCTGTTCCTCAGAATTTGTAACCAAGGCTCCTATGATGCCGACAAAGGGACTCAGGCCAATCTGTATTGTTGAGAGCAGTTTAATTTTACTTGGATTAACTCTCCCTTAGTGTCTGTAGTATAGATCCAACCTTAACAAGGAAGAGGGCCCAGTGGCTCTTGAACTCTGATATGCATGGCTTCATTGATCCAGGCTTTGAACTCCAGCTTTCAGGGGTGGGGAGGGCTGTGGCAAGTCTTGGCTTGATTGTTGAATGAATGGGAGAATACTGGACTTAGGTAAATAAACATCTTGCTGTTAGGGTAGTGATGGAGAATGTGTTAGAGCATTCAGTGATAGCAAACAAGCCACTACGACATGTGTGCCTTAGGCTCATCACTGTCCTGGGGTAAGGGGGTGACTGTAAGATCTCCACACAGCCTCCTCCTCTGCTCTACTCCAAAGGATCTCTCACCTAGTTTATGTTGGGTTGTTGTTTCTATGAAATGCTTAGTAATTCCTGTGCAGTGCACCCCTCATCTGCATTTTCCGCTTGTAATTAAGTATCTGGCCCTGGTGAGGAGAGGGTAGGATGTGGAGCGGCAGGCACCCACTACACCACTACACCGCTTCACTCATTGTCTCCTGTTGCCAGACAGGAACTGGTGGGAATGCTGGCTTTGTGTTGCCATAGTGTTCAATTTTTCCAAGCTGAATACCTAGATTTTTATGTAGAGTTCCCCTATTAAAATTTTGCCTCAATTTTTAAAAAATGTTGGATAAGAACATGTATAAAAGCTAGACCTGGAGACAGCTTGTGTTCTATTGGTGAATATGAACAAAATGTCTTAATTATTTAATATTTATGTATTTAGCTATCTTCTGAAGGCTTGGCATATGCATAGGGGATGATTTGAGAGTATGTACCAAAGGCATGCTTGCACCTCCCAAGTACATTGAAAAGAAACAAAACTCTGAATCAAAACAAATCAATGCTGAGCCTCACTTGGGGGCTGGGCCCTCTTTTTAACAGAGAATTCAACATAAAAGACCAAATAATGGCATGAGAAGAGTGTTATCTGCTACAGGTAAATAATTCACTGTTTTGCAGCCACTCACCTTCTATTTCGCTGTTACCAGCCAGATGGTAACTTGTGTAATGCCTGAGGACATCTATATGAGTTTTACATCTGAGAACACCATCTAAAGTAAAAAATTGATAGTTCAACGGATTAAAGTGTCTGCATGCAGGTGCAAGGGCCAAGAGTTTGATCCCTGGGCCTACTGTGCCAGCCCTGCCCCTAGGGCACACTGAGATGGTAATTGAGACTGGGCGTGGTGGCACATACCTGTAATCCCAGCTCTTGGAAGGCTGTAAACAGGCTAATCACTATGAATCTGATCCAGTAGTGAGACCCTGAAACCCTGTAGACCCTTCCCTAAAATATAATAAATAAATAAATAAAACAAAAGATTGGATTTATTGAATACATGCATGTGCCAGGCAGTCCTAACTATCTTATCTGTATGTATCTCATTGACTTCACAGAGCCACCCTATAAAGTAGGTATTGTGTCCATTCTGCAGAATTAGATGGTGTTGATCAGAACTTCATCTGAATGTGACATGTAAAGGCTGTTTCTCTGCCACTTATACACCATCCAGTCTGGAGTCGATCATGGTAGTTAGCACTGTCTGGCAAGGTGTAGGACCATTATATACGGAGAATATAGTATCTGCCCTCACGTGCCAGAAATAGGTAACAATACAACATACAATATATTTGTCCACATTGACAATTTAGGCAACAAACTGCTCATGTGCCTCCCTGTTCCTGGTTGTTGAATAAGCTCCAGTGACATATGACCCTAGTTCAAAAGTTAAGGCTTGGTGCAGAAACTGGAATTTCTTAGGTAAGGAGATCAAGAAGCTTTGCAGAGTGGCGTCTTCATGCTAGGGAAGGCAGTGAGGAAGCTATGGCCCCAAGGGAGAAGAACTTGTCAGTACCAATACATAGCCTAGGGGCCGGGGAGATGGCTCAGCAGAATAAGTGCTTGCCTGGCAAGGCCTGAGTTCAATTCCTGCTTTCACAAAAAAAAAAAAAAAAAAAAAGGTCCTGGTGTTGTTCTAGCTTTAAATTTTATATCAATATTTGCAAATAATTCAAGTCCAAATTGAAACTTACTATAGACTAAACTCCTATGTTTTGTTTTTTTTTGGAGGAGGCCAGTTCTGGAAGGTATTTGTAAAAAAATTGTCAATTCAAGATCCTCCTTTGAATTTTCCCCCATCTTTTCTCCCTTCTGTTAGTTTTGAATGTCAGTCTGCTCACAGTTGAAAGTTAAATCATATATCGGTATGCTGCTTCCTTAAAGTGGGAAGGCTGCTCCAAATCTTACAGTTCTGTCCTTTGTAAGGACCATTTCATCTCTGAAGGGTATGTAAATCGAACCTGGTCCTGCTACCAGCCCTACCTCAGTCAGGTAGGAATTTTGTTTTTGTTTTTTTTTTTTTTTGTTTTTCTTTAACAGTTTTCTCCCCCCCCAAAAAAAAATAATACATCTCCCCAGTCTGAAAGCGTCTCCTGTACTTGTTCATTCTGCTCCCTGGAATTACTGCCAGAAGGACCTCCCAGTGACATCACAACCACCACTCTTCCAGTGTTGTCCCCCGGTTCAGTCTCTTTTGTTCCTTTGCATGCTAATGAATTTTACCTTGGTTCAAAGATGTGTCATTTTTCTCCCTGATCTTTTCATTCCCTCCCTGAGGGCGGCACCGTGTGCTGCAGCTGACGTGACGAGGGCTGGCATGAGGTGGCCAACTCCCTGTCTCTGTGGCAGCCCTCATCTTCTTTCCCAAGCACTTGAGTCCTCTGCTTTCCAAGCCTCCTACATCCTGTCATCCTCTTCCTGTTGTTCCTGAAACCCTGGCTGGCCGGTCTACCATCTCTCTTTAGGTGCCTTCAAAGAAAGCTTTAAGGTATTCGAGATCCCTGTGCTCAAATCTTGTTCCATCGTCTTGCCTGTCTCCTCTGTCACTTTAAGGTGACAGAGGCTCCGGGAGTTTCCTTGGGAATTTACCAAGCCCTGTCCATAGAAGGGTTAGAGCTTCATTTTGGAGCTTGAAGTTGGGAGGTGCCATCCTGGTGTGTTCTCACTCCACAGGTAGGAAGACAGACTGTTTAAGCTCAGCAGATTTCTTTGTATTACAGTATCCGTACAACATTGGGAAGTCTACTTTCTTCCCAGCCCATATTCTTTTAAGTAGGAGACTTATAGATTATACAGTGTCCAGAAACACTGTTCTTTGGGATCAGATGCCTCAATCATCCATTACACAAATGTATCAAGTATCTCTTATGTGACAAATGTCCACAATGCTAAAGTGGAGCAAGTGCAATCCAGGCTTCTGCCCACGTGAATCACAGCCTTTAGTAGAAAGATGACATGAGCCAGTTAAAAACAGCTCATTAAAACTTCTGCAAAGGGTAACTATCCCGTGTATCATCTGGTAGAAAGGGTGGGTGGGGCTGACCTGGTCGGGAGGCTGGGGAAGCCTCAACCCCCAGGAAGTGTGGCATGAGGTTCATTCAGGGCCAATCTGAAGCTTGAGGCTCACTTTTTTCCTCGAACTGCCTAATCCTATTAATTTACTACTATTGTTGGCCCTTTGGAGTATTGCATAAGCCTTGATATAACCCCTTGGGCCATTTTAGCAAATAATGGTTCTGGTATAGAGTCCAGAATTGATTTATTTACCTGTGTCTTTGAAGCCTGCTAAAAACAGAATTGCTAATTGCCGGAAGTACTATTCATTTCCATACTTGGGAAAAATGCAAGTTACATTCTCACCTTGCACATGCTCAGGGCCATTTGACTACATTTGCATGATTAGAAGAGGCCTAGAGTCCCTTTCAGTTGGCCGATGTGTGCACCACCGGGCCAAGGACCTTAGTGAAGATGTAAGTCTAACTGCTGTCTAAAGCCCCTACTTACTCCAGAGCAAGAATGGCCTCTACTCTCTGCAAATGAGGATGATTATTTAGACCTTTCTTGAAGCTTAGTTAGGAATGTTGGCAGTATGTATATAAAACCAATTGATTATATTACATGCTATGATCCCTGTTTTCTTTTCCTTCAATGATAACTAACCAGCCTTGAGGGCTTCTTCTATGAGTTGCTCATATGAAGTCAAGTAATCCTCATAGATACCCAAAGCAAAGTATGATTATTAGAAGCTGAAGCACAGCTGTCACCTAAAAAAAAAATGAGTGGTAGAGATGGGATTGGTCACTGGATGTCAGATGCAAGAGCCTGTACTCTCAACCCTCACAGTGTACCTACCACTTTCCTTTTCTTCTTCACTTGAAGTTGGAAAAGTAGATAGAGGCCAAGCCATCCTGAAATATTGGACGTTGTGTTGACAGCTATCTGAAGGGTGAAATTGAAAATTAGTTTCTCAGGGAACTTGAGTGAATGTCTATTGTTATTGACATGACTTACTGTCTAATAATTGCATTCCTCAGAGTTTAGTGCCCATTTAGGTATCAGAAGGTATATGTGACAACATGGAAAAGCAAAAGATGAACTAGGCATGGGACATCAATCCATGGCCCTGTCTCCTGTGTTTATCTGACTCTAGCTGTCTCATTAGGTGAAGAAGTGTGTTGGCTTTCTCTCTTTTCTTTCAATGGTAGGAAAAATGTGAAAGCAACTACTCTAATAGGTAGAGTATTCTACCCTGGAGGAAGAATTTCAATCGTAACCAATTCCATTAAAACTCCTAATTGGAAATGTTAGCTACCTGTAATAGATATATGTAGGTAACCTTTGTTCTCATTCTAGTCAATTTCAGGGAAAGATTACCTTGCCAGATTAGCGTGTTGCAACTCTCAACTGAGAGCTGAATGATTTTAAAGGACTCAGGCAGGCAGTTAGTTTGGCAGTGCCCCTAGCTACCCCTGTTTGCAAGATCACAGTTTAGGGTGCTGACTCAGCTTCACTCTGCCTGGGCTGGACACCAAGTTGTAATCTTTACTCAGGATGCATCGTCCTGCTTAAACATTAAGCACATTGGCAGCTCAACTTGGGAGATGGTAAAGTGTATGAATGTACCGTACTTCTTTTTCAGTATTCGAATTTTGGAGCTTGCTAAATGGGGAGATACTTAGTGTGTCAGTGTTGGAGGTTTTAAGTGATTAAAAAAATCAAGCAGATGAGTGCATAAAGATTTCTATGCAAACAATGATGAGCTTAAATTAAAGCTGCTGATTTAGTGTGAGAATTACTTGCATTGATTTGTAGAATATGTACATGGGTTCAAGATTCCATATTATGCAAATGAATAAGCCCTGAAGAGTCAAACTGAAAAAAATGAAATTAACTGTGAAAGATAGTATTACCCATTCAGCAAGAGGAAAATGTAGCCATACCTCGAGTTAACCCTTCTTGTTGATATATCGTTCTGGGAAGATCAGCAGCCTGGATGATGGTCCTTCCTTGTCTGAATTATAAAGAAGGAAGGCAAATTTACTGTTAGTTCTCCTAAGGTCCTTTTTTTCTGTTCCTTTTTGCTTTGCACTCTGCTGCCTTTCGGCCATCTAGTACCCTTACTTCCTTTCATTGTCTCCTCAAATCAATTTCAGGAAAGGATTTTAGGAACATAATTTTGCTAGGATAGAACTAACTGAGAATACCTTGTGTATTATTTTTCTGAGGCATCAGAATAGTAATAGGAGGCAAAGCCCAAGAAACAAAATCCTGAAGGTGAGTGTAATGGACTCACGGACTCACCAGGTAATAGGGGTACATTTTGGAATGAAGAGAGAGTTTATTAGTCTAAGCCTGGACAGAGAATATAGACAAGTAGCTAAGAGGATATGAAATTCTATCATATTAAAAATATAAAAATCAGGGCTAGGGAAATAGCTCAGTGGTGTAAAGTGTCTGCCTAGTAAACTCAAGGACCCAGGTTCAATCCCTGGTCCTACATGCTGTCCCAGAATCCCAGGCATGCAGCATTGGCCACCAAAACTGAGAGTGGTCTCTAGGGAGGCTGAGACAGGAGGGTCATATAAGTTCCAGCTGTGTAGTGAGACCCTGTATCAAATAATAAAAAATTAAAAATTTTAGGGGCTGGGGAGATAGCTCAGTGGAATAAGTGCTTGCTTGGCTAGCGCAAGGCCCTGAGTTCCATCCCTGGTACACATGGAGAAAACAAGATTAAAAACATTTTTTAGGTGCCAGGGAGATAGCTCAATAGAATAAGCTCTTGCCTGGCAAGCACAGGGTCCTGAGTTCAATTCCCGATACCACCAGAAAGAAAGAAAGAATAAAAAGCAAATGATTTTTAATGATATGCCTGTTAGTGACATTACCTTCCTCTTGGCAGACTCTGGATTGGAGCGTACAGCATCAACCCATCTAGCAAGGCATATATATATATATATATATATATATATATATATATATATATCGCTTAAACTAGACTTTTGGGGAAAGCCTCTTGTTCTGTGACTGAGAATTTCTGTCAAATCAGTGGCCGTGACTCTGAAGTCCTCTTTGTATGTTGAATCTTATAGAAAAAAGCACCAGCTCCTCCTTCACCTCTCTGCTGCTGATTACTGGTATGCCTCCTCCTGTTTGCATAGTGGTGACATTTGGGCATCAGGAAAAGTTGAGGACTGAGACTGTGCTCACTTTAGATAATGTTGCCTGGTAAACACCCCGGTGAGAAGTCTGAGCCGCCTTCCCCGCTCCCCTCCCTCCCCCTCTGCACCCTTTAAGCAACCATGCTATGTTGGGTTGATGGCGCCATCTAGTGCCAGAATGTGAAACTGTCCGGTGTGGCTCGGCTCCCAGAGCTGGGTGTGGGAAGGGCTCTCTGTGAGAGGGCACCGTGCATTGAGGGTCCCCGCTGTAGTCTGAATTTTCCTTTGTCTTCATAGTTTCGTTATGGCTCTGTGTCTTCCTTTCCCTCGCATTTCTTCTGTCTGCCCCTCCTTAGTGACCCCTCATTATAACTCCCTTTTTTTTTTTTTAAATCCAACTGTTGATTAGTTCCTCTAAATCAGACAAAATTCTGTACTTTTTTTATTTTATTTTTTTGTGATACTGGGTTCTGGAACTCCAGATCTTGCACTTGTACTCCTTAAGTGACAGATGTAACAACATTCTCGTAATACTTTATGCTTAAGTAAGAGGATACCGTGAATTTCACAGTGAAATGAACCTGTATTTAAACTGTATTGAAGAATCAGAGCGAAACCAGAGGTAAAGCGCCGAAGTCTCACTTAGAAAGCTGTTCTCATCCTCAGTTACTCAGTCCTCACCGTCAAGAAGGGCTTTCCTCTCGTTGGCTTTCACGCTTTCCTCATCGTGTGATCTTCTCCTTTCCAAACTGGAGATTTAATTTCTTATATTTTAAGTTAGGAACGTGTCTGTGTACTGCCCTGGGACATGATCTCACGGGCGTGACCCTGTTTCTGTAGGAACGTGTATTCTGGGCTTCAAACCAGTTCTCTGGGTTTCTGGGATCTGGCATTAAATGAGATGACATCCATAGAAGAAGTCATAGAGGACAAAGTGAGTCATGTGGTCTCTGCATGTTCATGGGACCTGGATTAGTGCACGGGTTTGGGCTCCCACACTGAACGATGAATTTTTAAATTTCCACCCAGGTTAAGCATTTGATGTTGTGGCTTTGAAAGTAAGTCCCTTCTGAAAAACAGGAACTGTGCTCGCCTGTTACCAGTTCTTGTGGTCGAGATGGCAACTATTTTGATTTTTCAGAAGGGAGGAAAAGCAGTTAAATCTAGTTAAAATTACAGCCAGTTAAAATTAACCGGCTCGTGAGATTTGAGTGCAGCTGTTCCACACAGAGAGAGAGAGCAAGTTGTTTATTTATTACCACTATCAGTTATTACTAGTTGTTACTTCTGGGGCTCTGGTATAGATTACCGTGTTGGTCTTCCCTTGGAGAATAGGAAGTGCGAGGGTAGAGAGGTTCCTGTGTGTGTATTTGCATGAAGCCTGTTTTTGTTTTTGCCAGTGGGTGTGTGCACCGTGTGTGTGTGTGTGTGTGTGTGTGTGTGTGTGTGTGTGTGTCCGCGCAAGCGCGCGAGCATTGCAGGGTGTCAGCAGTTTCCCACCAGAAGCACCTGCTGACTCATGCAGCGGCCGTTGCAGCGCTCAGCCGGCCACGCTGTACGCTGGCCGCAATACGGGTACCAACCTTGAAGGCACCAGCTGGGTCGGCACCGAGAGGCTGCTTCCAGACTTGGGGTCACTGCTGAGCTGGCTGCCTTCTCGCTGTTGCCTTCTGATTGCAGGATAAGAAGTTGGGTAAAATTCTGCCTTTGTAGGAGCTGCACAAAGAATATCTGGAAATGCCTTGGGAAAACATTTACTTCATCGTGCTTTGTGGGTTTCGGCTGGTACAAAAGCAAAGGGAATAGGCCATTACCCCTTCGCAGCATCAGGAGTGCTTGCCTGAACCTCCAGCGTGGGCTCCTAGACGCCACTGAAACCTGACCCACTTGGCCTGTGGGAAGCCTTGCACTCCAGTAGGGAAGGGGCGGAGAGTGGGCGTGACCAGCCTCCAGCCCCTGCGGGATGAGAGCTTTTGTTTGTATCTGTCGCATGTTGTTAAGGTTAAGAAAAACAAAAGCAAAGCACAGAACCACCAGTTATTTAAGCCACCATGTACTTTCTGAGCTGGTTTCACTGTTTGTTTTCAGAGTTCAGCGCTACTTATTTTCATCGGAAAGTGTGAAATGTGCTTTTCTGAGGTTTCTGCATAAACTTCCTTCTGTAGACACAAGTTGCTCAAATCATCTTAAAAATCTTTGGAGAAGTTTGATTAAGATGAGCTCAGCTAGGAAAAGAAACACACCAGAGAATTCTCCTTTCTTCTTTTTTCCCCCTGTAGCTTTGATAAAGCCTTCTAACGTGGCTTTGACCAGTAATAAAGAAAAAGCCACAGCGACTGTGCGCTACCTGCTGTTGATGGAAGCTCTTGGTTTCCGCTGATACGAATGACTCATCAGTATCAATAGAATTGTGACTTCTAATAATAACAAAGTGCAAGACCTTCAAAACATGTGGTTTTAGTCCTTGCTCTTAGTGAAAGGTTGGAAAATATTAGTTTGAGCTTTACTTTCTGATCTCTTAATTTCACCCCGGTATAAAATTATGGTTTTGTTTGTTTGTTTGTTTTTTGTGGGTGCGATAATGACCCTGTTTTTCATTGTACTGTTTTTAGTTTCATTCCCATCAAAGAGCCACGCTTGGATCACTGTGTCCTTCAGAGATCTGTGCACTTAACATCTCCTGCCAGGCCTGTGTTCTGGGGGAAATGTGGCTGAAGAGCACATCCTCCCAGATGCAGAAAGGAAAACGCTGGTCCCGACCGCGGTCCTCCAAGCCGTCCACTGAGCGGCTCGCCTCCCACACAGAGTCTATTGTGCGGGCCCGTGGTATTGCTGAGTAGCCTCATGGTCCTGTGAGTCACTGTCAAAGGATTCCGAGAGGAGGGTTTGCAGAAAACGCGAGTCAGAGGAAACAGCTGAGTGGACAGGAGCAGCAGTCACAGGAAGATGTGTGCTGCTTCCTTCGCGCAGCAGAGGCTGCCGGGGCAGCCCTGAGCACCCCCAGGGTTTAGAGGTCCGGTAGCACTTTGTAGCCTGTTTGCATGGCTAGGTGGGACACATTTGTTTAGTTCCGGTTTGTTTTTCCTGCAGTTCGGCCAGATCCTTAGCGGTGACTGTCTTAGCTCTGTGTCCCACTCCTCTTAGCCAACAGCTTTTATTTTTTGCATTCTGTACAGGAAAGCAACCGAATTTCTAGACTATGCTAGAACAGTATGTATATTTACTTTCATATGGTTTTTCATGCTAAGTACTTCATCTTTAAGATGCTCCTTTGTCGCTTGCTTTCTAGTTGCTATAGCCGAAGGCTTGTGCACCTTGCTTGTTTGGTCTGGGAAGTGCTTTACAGGAAAGCTCACAGAATTTTATTAGTTAAAAGTTGTCAGTCTTGGGGGCCAGGGAGATGGCTCAGTGGAATAGGCACTTCCCTGGCAAGTGCAAGGGCCTGAATTCAATCCCTGGTTCTGCAAAAAAAAAAAAAGAAGAAGTTGTCAGTCTTGTATCTTTCACACTTTATTTTCAATGGATTTTTTTTTTTTTTTTGGCTCATTCTATCTTAACATTTTGGATTTTAATATGTGTGCCTCCTGTTACTCTTTTTACCTTTTGTTCCTGTTGCTTAGACATGGAAGGCTCTAAAGGGGTGCTCAGTAAATGACTGGGTGAATGCACTTAAGCTTGCCTGCTTTAAAAATCATCTGTGGTTCATTGATACCCACAGAAAAAGTTCAGACTCCTCAGCGTGACATTTAAAAGGTCTTCTAACCTGTTCCTGACCTATACTTTCAGATATGTTTTTGTTTTGCAGTTTCCTAATTCATGAGTTATATTTTGACTCTGAAGTTTCTTTTATTCTCAAATGAGTTCTTGAGCAGATCAGTACTACAGCAAGGGCTTGCTCCTGTGCAGGATTCTTACCCATGTGTTTTGAGAAACATGGACGGAAATGTTTAAAGAACCATGCTTGGTAAATACTGAGAAAACATCCAAACACCCATCAAAATTAGACTGCAGGAGCACATTCTGTTCTGTTTATTCTCTGGGATACTGGGGTACTATTAGGTGTGAAAAATGAGTATAAATCTATACAGTGTCTGCCCCCCAAAATGTGTACATCAGACAAAGACAAACATAAATATTTTGGTACTAAACTTATTGAGAAATTATGAGACTTGCACAGGTTTCCTTTGGTCTCTACAACTACAAGAGGCACTCCAAGTGGCGGCCACAAGCCTCCAGACATTTATTAGTATGGTGAACTGCTCCTTGGGTAACCTTGGTTACTGACATTGTTGCATGCCCATTTTTAGCTTCGTCTCTGAGGCCAGCAGTATGGGGGGTTTTCTGTGATGTATGACATCCTCTAGGCTCCCCCATGCAAGGATAACTTGGTTAAAATAAATGACACTATTTTTCTTTTCCTGAGATGTGTAGACAGTGAATCTGTATTATATGAATGTGAAGAGGCATTCACATTCTTATGGTGGTTAAGAGTAAGGATTTTGTGAGTTCGCACAATGTGTGATAGCAAAATCTTGGAAACAACCAAGATGTCCATCACATGAAGAATGGTTGAAAAAGATGTGGTATTTCTATATAATGGAGTATTACTCAGCTATTAAGAATGATAAGTTTGAAGCATTTATACTGAAGTGGATGCCACTTGAACATATACTCATAAGTGAAATAAAC